>MCJB01047229.1:401008-414851 GCA_002018475.1 Nicotiana obtusifolia
CCCAGCCACTGTCAGTGTGATGATAAACTACATTCTCCTTCACATATTGGATATATCTTCAGGTAATAACTGCTCCAATAAATGATCATTCCATGTTCCTTCTTGTCTTAATTCACTTACATCTTGAAAGTCTTCTTGTATCTGAAATTCTTCTGGAATAACATGATATAGAGGCCCTACTCCTGTCCAATTTTCATGCCATATATTTGTTGTACCCCTTTTCAATTCCCACAGAATTTCATGTTCTACACTGTCTCGTGCCATCAACATTTGTTTCCAAACATGTGATCCTTGTCTAAACTGCACAACAGTAGGTATTTCTTTCTTACAATACTTGCTCCACATAAAGTTAGACCACAATGTTTTTGTAGTTCTAAATCTCCACCACAACTTGGCGAATAATGCTTTCGACACATCCTGTAGTAATCTGAACCCCAACCCTCCTTCCTCTTTCGGCAAGCACAAATTTTGCCATGATGCCCAATGTCTGCTTCTTCCTTCTTCCTTGTTGCTCCAGAAAAATCTGGCAAACATTTTGTGCAAGTGCTCCATTACATTGTTTGGTGGATGAAGTACAGAAAGCATATATACTGGCATACTTTGAAGCACTAGTTATTAGAATAGCTTTTCCTCCAAACGACAGAAGCTTGCCCTTCCAAGCATATACCTTATTCTTTACCTTTTTAATAAGTTCGCTGTAATACTCCTTTCTTCTCCTATTGTAAAAAATAGGACATCCCAGATACTTAAATGGAAACTGGCCTTTTGTAAATCCTGTAATGTTTTCAACAACTCTAACAAGCCCGTGCGATACATTAGAATACATATAGAACGAGCTTTTATTCTTGTTGATCAGCTGTCCGGACACCCTCTCATACCCTTCTAAAACTGACATTATTTTGATCAATGATGGAGCATGTGCAGACGCAAAAATAATAGTGTCGTCAGCATATGCCAAGTGATTCAAAGGATCTGACCATTTTGGCATTCCAAATCCCACGTACGCTCTGTCCTCAAAAAGCTTATGCAGTGATCTCGACAACACCTCGGCAGAGAGAATAAACAGGGCAGGGGATAAGGGATCTCCTTGCTTCACCCCCCTAGTTGACTTGAAAAATCCTGTCGATTGTCCATTAACTAACACAGAGTACCAATTATTCGACAATAAATTCCAAATCATGGTTATGAAATGCTCGGCAAAGCCCATCCCTCTCAATACATGCATTAAGTACCTCCACAACACTCTATCATACGCCTTTGCCATATCGAGCTTAATCACCACATTTGCAGGCTTTCCTCTCTTCCTTATATCTGACACAATTTCATGTGTAAGTAGTATATTCTCAAAAATACTCCTGCTTTTTACAAAACCAGATTGATTTTGTGATATGTAACTAGACAGGAACCCTTCTAATCGATCATGAATTACTCTGGAGATGACTTTATTAATGAAGTTGCTCAAGCTGATCGGTCTTAAATCTGAGAAAGTTTGAACTGTTGATTTCTTAGGCAACATCACTAGATTGGTATGAGTGATCGATTTAGGCAAAGGAGCCCCTCCAAAAAAGTGAAGCACCATACCGTGTATATCAAACTTAATAATATCCCAACATACCTGATAAAAGAGTTCAGTGAATCCATCTGGACCACTAGCACTCTCATTACTTAGTTCAAACACTGCTGCTTTCACCTCATCCATCAATGGATATTTACAAAGTTCCCAGTTCTGCTCCGTGGAAACCATCGAGGGTACATTATCCAGCATCGACAGATCAGTTGAGTCACCTTCATTTGTAAACTGTTTTTGATAAAATTCAACAGCTGCCTCAGCCAATTCCTCTTGATCTTCTAGCCAATCTCCATTATCAATTTGTATCCTTTTTAGTTGTAACTTTTTCCTTTTCCCATTAACATGATTATGGAAAAAACTGGTATTTCTATCTCCTTCCTCAAACCATGTCATTCCAGCCTTCTACTTCCAATATTGTTCCTTAATGCTTAAATATCTCTTGAGTTTTGCTTGTGCTCTTTGTAGCACCAGTCGATTTTCTATTGATGGATCTTCCTCAAACAACATCTCCTTCACTTTCACAATATCCTCCAATATAGCAATTTGTTTAAATATATCTCCAAATGTCTCTCTGCTCCATCTGGATAATGCAACCTTCACCTTCTTAAGTTTATGCTTAAACATAAGATAGGGTCGCCTACAAAGTCAGCTGTCCAATTCTGTCGACTGCTTCCATAAAAGTTTCATGCTTTGTCCAAAAATTTAAAAACCTGAAAGGTTTCACAACTCTTGCTGCTTGTTCTCCACATATCATAAGCAATGGAGCATGATCAGATCCAGTTCTGATCAAGTGCTCCACATCAATAGTTGGAAAAAAATTCTGGAATGGTTGATTCACTAATATCCTGTCCAATCTTTTAAAAATACACTCCGAATTCGACCTCCCATTCCACCATGTAAATGGGCTGCCCTTATAAGCTTGATCAAATAAGCCACACGAATTAACACAGAATGCAAAGTCTTCATATTCTGGTGGTAAGACTGGCAATCCCCCTATCTTTTCCTCTTCATTTAAAAGTACATTGAAATCACCTCCTACCATCCAAGGACTCTCCATATTTGCAGCTATATAATACAAATTGTCCCATAGTTCTAATCTTTCCAAAGCATCACATTTAGCATATACAAAAGTCATGATGATTTGCTTATCAATTTCATGATGCAGTAACTTAATTGTTATCTACTGCTCTGTATCTGTCACCAATTTCCACTCCATGTTTATATTAAAAAACACCCATATTTTCCCGCTTATATTTGAATAGGCATCCTGCATATACAATCTTCTCCTATATCTTTGTATATGTCTAGCATTTTGAAACGGCTCCATCAACGCAATAACAACAAAATTGTGTTCGCGATGCATATTATTCACCCTTGGGAAAGCCTGTTCTGTATTAATAGATCTAATATTCCATATGAGGACCTTCATCATTACTTATTATGTGAAACTGCCCTCTTGGGCAAAACTCTTGTAGGTTGAACTTGCTCTTTATTTTGTAATTTCTTGGTCTTCTTTACTACTTTAGGACCAGACATAGGTGATATACCTGCCTTCCTTGTTATTTGCTTAAAAATATCAGCAATGGTTTCATCATCTCCTTCTTCCTCCATCTGTTGATTGTCGATGCCAAGATTATGAATTGTTGCCACATTATGAGTGACTATATCATGCAGAGTTTGTAATGAAGTGTTTAATGGGACATTAATCTGCAGTTGCATATCCTTTTCCTTTCTTGAATCATCTATCACCTGCAATTCTTTGGACTGAAGATTGTTATTCATTAAATCTGTTACTGCAACAGAGTAATCATCCTCAATAACATCGTCAGCTCGATCTACAAAGTGCACTGGAACTGCATCCACTGTAGTTACCAATTCCCCATATGATAGTACAACTTCATTTTGATATTTAACTAAGTTGGTGTCGAGCAAACTTGATATTGATGTGTCCCCTATTTGACATCGAGAATTAATAGTTTCGATATGTCCTTGATTACCAAGCTCGTTCTCGACCAATGTTGGCTTTAGTTGGCCCTCAATTTGACATCGAGAACTATCATCCTCGATATCTTTATGACCTACTGTAGCTTTTTGCCGAAGTCCTACTGAGTTCCCATCTTTCATATCATTCTTGATCCCTTGGCTCTTATTTTTTGTACCTTCTATTTGGTTTGATCGACCCTCTAAGTCTACGACTTGATCACTCCAATTTTCCTCCTTGAGGCTACCTTCATTGGAATCTATCTGTTGTGATGAAACCTCATTAGTTTGCAATGGGACTTCCTGACACGAATGGCTATCAATCACATTCATCATCCTTAACTCATCTTTATTAATTCCAAACCTTCTATGCACCCAATCAATAGTAGCTTCCTTTCTAGTTAATTCATCTAGAACTTCAATAGGATCTCCCCTGACGATCTTATCCACAGCTTCCTGCTTTAATCGTCTATTTTCCTTGTCATCTTTTACAATTTTTGTATTACCAGCATTATGTTGATTATTTTGCACCTTGTTCTTCTCCCCAGACTTAACGTGATGCTCCTGTCTGCCATCTGTAATCTTCAAATGATCAACCTCCTCAACTACCAAATCATCTTGTTCCTCAATATTTAAAGCATCAAATTTGTTCACTGTTATTACCTCGTTCACCTTGGCTTTCCCTTTGTCCTTGCTAATACCTTTGCCCTTGCCATCCTCATTGTTTTTTAATTCTGCAGTCTCTATAATATGGCCCTTTCCATCTCTTTGATATCTATTAGTTCTTGCTTTGATCCATTCTTGTCGAGCTTGATTAATAGGATGGTTTCCTACTACTTTGCCACTCGAGAGTACCTTATTTGAGTTAGCAGCAGTTCCCACCAGTTCCTTCTCATTTTTCTTACTATCATCACTTTTCCTAAGATTTGGATTAATCACCCAACAGTCCTCTTCATTCTGACCCTGTTTTTTGCAGCTCTTACAGTACTTAGGCATATAATCATACCTAATGTTAATCCACTTTGAAATTTCCGGCCCAGTTTCATCTTCTTCCTCGACTATTTTAATTCTTTGCGGTAACTTTGCTAATAGATTAACTTCCACTTTGACTTTTGCACAACTAGGTCTAGTCCCGTTTTGAGTAGCTAAATCCACATGTAAAGGATTACCCACTGCCTTAGCAAGAGAAAACACAAACTCCTTCCCAAAGAAATTTGGAGGTAGTTCCGGGAAACTAATCCATGCCACTGCTATAGGAGTTTCTTCATATGGTGTCCACCATGGATTCCACTTCGAACATCTCATCTGCCACATCCTTCCATCAACCTTGATATGAAAGGCTGGTTTCGACAGAAGGTGTATGTAATCTTCCATTAACGATAATCAGAACATGATTGTCTTCTATAAGACCTATCGAGCATGCTCCTTTGAGTTCGCACTGTATTGGAATAGCTTTACGAAGATCATTGATTACAGGTTTTCCATAGGAGAACTTGCCAAGAACTACTAGTTGTAAACCTTGTTTGACGATAGATTGTTTAACTTCTATTTTTTTCCATCGAACAATCGGTTCGCCGTGCAAATATTCGACTGGTTTGATCGGAATCACCGTCATAACATTCCCAACTGATCCGGAAGTCACTTAAGGGGTATTTAAAGTTTGTATGGAATTTAGAATTTTTGGTTGGAGGAGATCAGAGTATTTTGGAGGAGCGTTCATGGATGTTATTGGTATAGTAGCGTTGGTCATCACAGGAGACGACTGACCAGTACCACCGAGTGGCTGGCCAGTCGTCGGAGCCGCCATTAATAGCGTTAAAGATTCTAGGGTTCCAGTTACGTCGTTTCAGTTACCTCCTAAAAGTCAGGAACGATATCAGGGTAGAGTTGAACGTTTTCTTCGTTTGAAAACTTGTGCTTGATTTTTAACGATATTTCTTACCCTTTCTACGGTAAGTTTTTCCTGTAGTATCTCTATGCTTTTTTCTATGAGAAGATATTTCTCCCATGCCAAATTGTTGGCAAAAATCTCCTAACTGAGTTCTTAGCCTTTGCTTCTTAATTTGCTGCTTTAATTTCAACTCATTGCAAAGGTTAAGACCTTCTTGGGTGCAAACTCCTATCAGTTTACCATAAGTATAGGTATTATAGGGAATTTGAGCGGTATTACCTCTAAGAGTTTTTCTAAATCTTTCTGCAAATAAATAAGGCAATCCATCTATAAACTTTGCCTTCCAATGGTCAGCATTACTTTCGGGTAAATCCATAACCCTACTGAGGAAGGTGTCTTTATACCACCTAAACTCACCTAAGTGTTTACACTTAAGGCTATTTAACATAGTACGGATATTTTCGTACATATTGGTAAATCTACCACTAAAATGTTCTATGATGGTTAGAACTAAAGTATAAATAGCATTTGATCTATTTGGTAAAAGAGGTCGTCCTATATTATCAAATCCAGGCTCTGCTGTAGTAGCTTCAATAATAGCTGTTTTATCAGCTATTGATAAGAAATTGTCCCACCATCCTCTTATCTGACCAGTAAATCCTGCAATAATCATTCTGCATATAATCTGATCAGTATTCCTTTCACTAGTGACTTTACAAATAGTGGAATACATCATCATTCTATGGACTAAAATGCTAATCTGCCTATCAGTCAGTCCATCTAAATTCCATTTATAAATGGCATCTCTGCTATAACTGGTGTTAGTCTGGTTCCAGTCCCTCTCTTCCAACAATACATCCTGAGGAGTAGGTCTGGGGTAATAATAGGTATTTATTGGAGGCTTAGCAGTGTATTTGCTACTACCGTATCTATTACCTATTTTTCTAAGCTTATTAAGCTCGGACGACATAACTTCCTTATGTTCTTTGGAAGGATCTAAGATATTCTCAGAAAATTCAGAAGCCATCTCTAAGGGTTTTAGATCTAGACTGGCTAACTTATCGTTAACTAGTTTCTCTAAGTCTGCTTTAGACTTAAGGTGAAAACCTTCTATTTCAACTGGTCTCTGCATGGGCGCATCTATCACTGTTTTGCTTGAGGAAGCATTTGAATCTGGTATAATCTTGGTAGACCTGACTATCATTGAGGTAGTTTCCTTCGGAGTACTAATTTTCTTGACTAAGTCAATTAATTCGCTTATCTTAGAATCTAGTGAACTAATATGCTAACCTAATACTTTAACATACAAAGACATATAATTGTTTTGAGAAATTAATTTATTAATTTCTCTGGCGCTAATTGTCGCCACGTCATCATTGACGAATTTTTGAAAAGCAGTAAATGATATGCCCGTATTATTAGGCAACACAAAAGACGCTTGTGGTGGGTAAATTCCCTTCACTAGCTGTCCACTGCTTTCCTTGTAAGTTCTTTCAAGAACTCTAACATATAAAGGAACATAAGTGGTTATAAACCAAGGAACAAAGTACATTACTTTGTTATGCAAAGAACAAATCTCATAAAATTCATGAGAAATATTTCTTTTGTCGTCAGTACTATAAGTGTCAAAGAACCAAGTTCTAAAATGATTCTATCTAACACTAAAGAATATAGACTGAATATGTTGTCGAGCCAGTGATCCTGGACTAAAATCAATTTTGTAAGGGATCATTAGAAAGTATTGGGTTCAAAATCCATTTCGGATTGAGAAGGCATATCCTTATCTACAGAATTATCATCCTGAACTATATTATTCCTATTATCAATTTTTATACGTTCTACTCATTTATCACTATCAGCAGTAGAAATTGTATGCAAAGAAGCAGATCGATTTAATCTAGCTGGACCATAAACTGGTTCTACTGGAGCAATATACTATTGGGTTGAAGACAGAGAAAACCTTCTGTTGCCTGTAAAAGAATGTCTATAAGGCGTTAAAGACTTATTGTCTTCAAATTGAATACAAATTTGACCTTCTGGGGTCTGCGAAATATGAGAAAAATCATGATTAGTAACAGTATCAGCTTGTTGACTCGAAGATATTACCGAGTCTAAAATCCATGTAGAGGGAAAATTAATTTCATCCCATCTAATAGGTCTCCTAGTGGTGACCTTAGATTTAGCAAAATTAGTCTCAAATATTATAGACTGATTAGACGAATCTGTCAATTTGCAACGAGGATTTAAAGTAGACAAAAATTTATAGTAAATCCTATATGATAAGCAAATAAGTTCAGATCCAGGTGCATAGTTATAACCATGCGTTTTAACATTCAGAGTTAAAGCATCTAGAATGTTAACATCCGAAAGAGATAATTGCAAATTGGGTTGTGTATTAAAATATACGGGGCCATAAGCCACCATAGATTCAATTGAACCCATCAGAGACTGTCTGAAATTCAAATTTCTAGCATCTCTTAAAGCTGCCAAGAAAGTCTCTGGTAACCCTTTAAGAGTTAATGGTTTAAAGGCAATATGAACAAAATGAACAAAATTATACTTTTGTTTATAAACATCAATATCACGATTGTGCAACAAACGAATAGTCTGTTCAGAAGAATTTAAAGTAAGAGATCGCTTTGTTGTTTTTATTAGTTGTTTAGATGACAGTTTATCAAACCATCCAAAATCATATATTTGTTTAATGGGGACTTGGGGAATGGTCCATTTGTTTAACAAATCTAAATTTTGAGGTATATCTACCTCGTCTAATCTAGTATTTTTAATACTAGAGTCTCCGGTTTCCATATCATAAAGAGATCTATGTTGAATACATACTTTCTTAGTCTCTTATCAATAATAATAATAATAATAATAATAATAATAATAATAATAATAATAATAATAATAATAATAATAATAACAACAACAACGACAACAACAACAACAACAACAACAACAACAACAACAATAACAACAACAACAACAACAACGCAACAACAAACAGTGAATAGATGGTTCTTTAACTGATGATAAAATTCCAAGAATTTTCTCTAGCCAACACCTACTAATCCCAATTCAATTTCTGTCATTGAATGAATTATATCCTCACAAGCCAAGAAATAATATTAAGTGTAATCAGGTTCCGAATATTAACACGCACGATTTATGCTGAGGTCGTACGACCCGATCCAAAATATATTGTGTGCACTGCCTAGAGTCGAACGGCACGAACCATAGATGTACCTATTAACCTGCCGAGGAGAACGGCCCGCTCCCATGAGGGTAGAGAAGTTTACCTCGCTCGCGGAATACTTGCGACGCAAGCGGACATGGATTTCTCAGAATTATTATATATTCCTCAATTCTTCCCAAAATATGAAATCTAAATTGGAGAGTTTCAACCTTAAAATCCCAAATCTCAGCTTTAATTAAGACAATTAACATGCATAACAAATATGACAGTACAAACAAGGCATGGTGTAAATCTAAGACTACCCCGACATCTCATGGAATATAACTATGCACGGACTCACGTCACCTAGTGCGTATGTAACTCCCCACACAAGTAATTCACAACAAGGAATACACCTAAGGGGCTGAGTTCCCTCTTACAACGTTAGGCAAGAGACTTACCTCATTTTCAAATTCACTTTCGATCCATAAATATGCTTTAAATCCTCAACTCGGTGCCAAACAACCCGAAACTAGTCAAATATTATATAAATTAATCAATACATGTTCAAAAGTTCATAATTAACTATTAGAGTAATTATCCAACCCAAATTGAAAGAGTCCTAAAATTCACCCCCGGGCCCACGTGCCCGGATTCCGAAATTTTTCAAAGATAGTTGTTACCCTTAACCTCACGAACTCAAATATATAATTTTCATCCCATTCCATAATCATTTTCGTAGTTAAATTCTATTTTTATCAAAACCTAGATTTTTCACTCAAACCCATAATTTTCACAATCTTTCGTGTTAAAATCTGCCCATAATCTATGTATTTAACTTACATTGGGTAAGAATTACTTACCTTCAATAGTTAGGTGGAAATCCCTCTCTAAGAAGCTCCAAAAATCGCCAAAGAAGTGTAATGAATGAACCAAAATGGCCTAAGTCCCCTAATAAATGGACCTTACTACCTCCAAGCGATTTTTGCTTCTGTGGAGGATTGGCCGCATCTGCGGACGAAGGCCTTCTTCTGCGGAACGCTCCAAGCCAACACTGGGCGCACCTGCGGAAAGGACACTGCATCTACGAGCTCGCTTATGCGGCTCGCCTCTCGCATCTGCGACCCAAGCATGGCCGGCCCTCTTCGCACCTGCAGCCGTTCCCTCGCAGAAGCGAGACCGCTTCTGCGGGCCACAACCAACTCGCCCTAAACTGCTTTTGTGGCCACACGCTTGCACCTGCAGCCAAAAAGCTCACAGGTGCAGGCACACCAGATCTAGAGTACCAGCAGCTCTTTCAAGCCTAAACTCGATCCATGCATCGCCCGAGTAGCACTTGAGGCCCTCAAAGCCTCGTCCAAACATACCAACAAGTTCGTAAACATAAGACGGACTCACTCGAACCTTAGGAACGCGTAAAACAACATCAAAATTAAGAATCACACTCCAAACCAAACCGAATCAACTTATGAACTTCAAGTTCTTCCAACTTGCTCCGAACGTACTGAATCCTACTTAAACTACTCGAAATGATACCAAATTTTGTGTGCAAGTCTTAAATTACCATACGGAACTATTCCGGGGCTCGAAATCCCAAACGGAACTCCTGCTGATCCAAAACCCGATCCGGACACACACCCAAGTCCAAAATGTCATACAAACCTATTGGGACCGTTAAATCCCGATTTCGATGTCGTTTACTAGAATTGTTAACCCAAGTCAAACTTAACCCTTTAAAGCCAATATTAAGGAACTAAGTGTTCCAATTTCAACCGGAACCCTTTCAAACCTGAACTAACCATCCCCGCAAGTCACAAAACAGCAAAAACACATACAGGAAGTCTTATTTAAGGAGACGGGGATCTAAAAAGCAAAACGACCGATCGGATCGTTACAGTCACAATAATCTCAACTAATTCTCTCAAAATTTTATTTCTGTTTTTTCTTTACCCTTCAAAAAATAGTGTAAGAATAAAGGAAGGATAAAAATTTACGTGTCTACGCCATGCAACTCATATTTGTTAAGTATAATCTTCTACTTATAATTTAGATCATACTAAAAAATTAGTTTAATAATGCTTTGAGTATTTCTAGTTAATTTACCTTAATGATACCTTGAATCTTTTTGTATTCTCTACCTTTATTATTGAAAAGTTCGAGCAGAATAAAAGCGATATTTATGACTTTCAATTTTGACGCCTTTTAGTTCTGGTTCTTCATTGTTGGAACTTGATGATCAACAAGTGTTTACTAGGCAATTAACAGTTTGATGTGGTCATAAAAGGCGAATGCGAAAGAGACTCATTAGAGAATTAAAAAAGTGATATTTAAGTTACTTTTAGCGTGCTTGAGAAGATATCGAAGGGTCATGAGAGATATGCATTCAAATTTATAATATGCTTAAGTGAATACGCGAAGAAGGAGAAGAGCAACAAAATTAGGAGAAAAATAAATAGCAATTCTGACCTTTGAAATGCGACAACATCAACTCTCCTATATCTACCATTATGTTGATACACAACATAACAACATATGTTGTGACTATGTAAATGCAATATGCTGAAGAATGACGAATGCAGAGTTGAAGAATGTATATTTGGATAGCCCCAATGGAAGTGATAGAGGATGTATATGTAGAATTAGTGTGACAAGATGAGGCTTCGTTTCTTGCTTTTTGTCTCCTACATTTGTTACTTTAATACATATTAACAAATATTAATTATACGGAAGGGGTGGTACATATTAACAAATATTAATGTTTACCTTGAATTTCGGATAACAATTGAATTTATATGTGATTTTAAGAATATGCAACTCAATTTGATACAAGTAACGAATAATATAACGAAAATTAAAATCAATGGATAAATAGAGAAGAGATGCAAACCACAAGCCTTGGATAATCCTGGCCTTGACTGATTCTTCCAAGATAAAAAGTAAATATAAATGGAGCCAGATGAATACTGTAGGAAAATAATAAAGGCTATTTTCTTTTCTTTGTATTGATGATTTTTCTGAGATGGACTTTGAACAATTACATTGCCCCATTATATAGTTGGGGGATGATCTTTTATACAAGGTAAGAATCTATTTACAAAGTAAAATATCCCTTGATTTGCTGGTTTAACGGTCTTATTGATTGATGCCGAGATTCCCGCCGTGATGCTTACCTATCACGAATTTTCCGGTCCTTTCATCATTCAAATTTGATGACCTACCCTAGAACGTTTCCTGGAATCGAGCTCGATAGACTCAGTACGGGCATCTTGGCTTCGTACTCTGATTCAATGTCGTTCGGTCTCGACCTTTGATCTTTGGTACCTCGACCCCGATTTATCGAGCAGTAATTATGATGGATACTAACCGTATAAAATCAAGCCCAATTTGACTATATATAAGCGGGCCTGAGTTCGACCTCATACAGATAGTCCCCTCATTTTTTGAAGAGTAATGACAAGAAATGATGTGAGCCGCAACTTTTTGGTTATGATGAGTGACGACATACTTATGACGCATGTGGCACGAAAGTCAAAACGTCCCATCAGAAGAACCGAACCGTTATACTGATAAGTGACGGTGAAATTGTGACGTACGCGGTACGTATCAAAAACGTCTCATCAGAGACAAACTTCTGCAACATCAGATACATGTTAATTAATGCTTCATCGCTTTGGGACGCGCGCCGCTGCTTTTGAGAGGTTATAAATACCCCGCTTTATCTTCATATTCATGCTTTTAAGCTGTCTGAACAATTGCACCATTCCTTTCTTCAACCTCTCTGAAGTTTTCTCGCAAGTGGCTTCCGTTTTATACTTCTCTTACACCTGCACCTTCTGACTTCATTACCTCTTAACAACAATGGCAAAGACCTCTAAATCTGTACCTCAGAGACAGACTCTTTCTTCCTCCCACCCCGTTGAAGACACTCAACCTGTTGATGTTGAGGAAGCCGTGGCTGAGCCTCCTTTGAAGGCGTTCGTACCGACTGGATGTTCAACAGGGGCAGACTTCAAAGTAGATAAGATCTCTTCGATATCGGGCCGGTGTGAGCCTTACGAGGTACATTTGTTCGATTACGGACAGAGTCCTTAACAAGGTCAAGAAGGACTGTAACTGGATCGGCAAATGTGTGGTCGCTCCCTTACCAGAAGAGGCGATCACCACCCACGTGGAGGGTTATTGAAGTTTTTACACTTACCCCTTCACGTTGGGCCCTTTGGACTCGGTTATCATTGCCTTTTGTAAAAGGTACGAAGTGACCTTGGGTCAGATTCATCCCTCTTTCTGGAGAATAGTCATTCTCCTTCCTTTTTCTGTAAGCACGATCGACAGGCATCCTTTTACCGTCGATCATCATATGCGGTTGTACAGTCCCTGACTTTACCGAGGGGGATTAATAAAACTTGCTCGCCGGGCGAGCAAAACCCCCTTCTCTAACATCGATGAGGATAGGGATCGGGGCTGGTTGGGCCGATATGTTCGAATGAAGACATCGGATCTGATCCCGGCCAAAGACATGCCTTTTCCCGAGAAATGGAACATGAACCGTACGTGTTACCCTATCTCTCAATTTGTTCAATGTTTTTCCCTTCGTCACTTTACTAACCAATTTCATATGATGTAGCCGTATCTCGGATGCCGGCCGCAATTCCTCATCTTAAGGAATGGGTCAAAAAAATACTATACCAGAGACCTTATTCAGAACGCGCTTGGCGTGAGCTCTTGAAGGGCCGATGGGAGGCCCGACTCCATGGTGAGACAGGTTAAATTTGAGCTCAGCATGTTAGGTTATTGATTTCTAATTCGTTCCACTCTCCCTTTGTAAGTTTATCTGTGACGACCCAGCTAGTCGTCTCGTGAGTTACCACTCCGTTCTCCCCGTTTCTGCTTTATTATGCTTCGCTATCCGCATTTATGCTTCGCTATCCGTAGATTTGGTAAGAAATGAGACACTTAGTCTCTTTCAAGAAGGTTTAAGTTGTAAGAAGTCAACCGGATGTTGACTTATGAGTTAGAGGGCTTGGATGTGAATTCCGACGATTTGATTAGTTTTGGAAGATGATTTATGACTTAGGAGTGTGATCGGAATTGGTTTTGGAGGTCCCGTGTAGAATTAGGCTTGAATTTGTGGAGTTAGTATTTTGGCGATTTCCGGTTGTTAGGCAAGATTTTGATCCGAGGGTCGGAATGGAATTCCGAGAGTTGCTATAGCTTCGTATGGTGATTT
>MCJB01047230.1:0-30445 GCA_002018475.1 Nicotiana obtusifolia
TTGATGGAGTTTCGGCCATTAGCTATTAAGTATTTCGTATATAGCAGGACTGTGACCCTCCTCTCAACCCAATCCCTTACTTGACCCTCAAAACTCACTATCGAGTTGTAACCGAAGTAGATCAAGAGAAGGGACGATGCCCAGACGACAGATTTGACCCAATGTCAAACAGGCCAAAGGCTCAGAATGAGACGAGTCAGGGATCCAGAATGACTTCATTGACTGATCACCGAGCAAGAAAGACGCTTTACGCAGCATTTCAGGTCGGAAAACTCTATAAGCGTGTCATCAAGTTAGGTTAGGCCAACCTCGGAACTAGATGTGGTCACCTTTCTGATCTAACACCACAGGCGATGGCCAGGGCTATTGGATCGAGCAAGGTTAGGAAGGGAGGCAAGGCGAAAGGCATGCACTAGGTACCGCCGAAACGAATAGCTAACTATTTTGTTGTCACGCATTTACGGTACTTCCAGGTGAACTCCATGAAAAACCTGGGTGCCTCTGACCCATTGCATTATAATTTCCCACGGCATTCACTTCCTTAGTTGAGGCTTGACACTCATGAGTAGGATTTTCTCTTCCATATATATCACAAGATGCATAAGGCTCACTCTGTATTGTAGCTAAGGTTAGCTTTCGTATTTGTTTGGCCATTGCATCAAGCTGTACCTGCACAGATGTGTTAGCATCAACCTGGTGAACACCTGTCAATCTTCTTCTTTCAGCACTCTCAGAAGGTCACTGATTAGCATCTTCAGATAACTCATCAAGAATTGTAACTATCTTCTCTGAAGTCTTCTTCATCAACGGACCTCCAGCTACATTGCTTAATGTTCTACGTGAGGCCAGTGTCAATCCATCCCAAAAGTCCTGAAGTTGCATCCATAGTTCAATTCCGCTATGTTGACACTTTCGAACAATCTCCTTAAACATCTCCCATGCTTCAAAAGTAGTTTCCGTATCTTTTTAGCAGAAGTTATAGATTTCCCTTCTAAACTTGCCCGTTTTAGCTGAGGAGAAATATTTATCAAGGAATTTTCCGGTCATCTCCTCCCAAGTTCTAATTGATCTCGTGGGTAAGCTTAGAAGCCACTGCTTAGCATCATCTTT
Organism: Nicotiana obtusifolia; assembly: GCA_002018475.1. Classification (NCBI taxonomy): domain Eukaryota; kingdom Viridiplantae; phylum Streptophyta; class Magnoliopsida; order Solanales; family Solanaceae; genus Nicotiana; species Nicotiana obtusifolia. The sequence goes on from MCJB01047230.1 coordinate 1,111, forward strand.
CAATGTGAAGGGGAATTCCCTTAAGTACACTGCATCTTGTGACACACTATTATATTGAAAGGTGTTCATAATCTCCTCGAAGTCCATTAGATGTGTGTTTGGATTTTCGTTCATCTTCCCTCTGAAGACACTACAATTTTGAAGGGTTTGGAGCAACCCTTGCTTCAACTCGAAATTGTTAGCTGCAATTGAAGGTGGTCTAACACTTGATAAACCTTGATTGTAGACCGGTCTAGCATAATCGCCAAGTGGTCTCCCAGGCAAGGTTTGATGTTTATTAAGTCTGAGACCTCTCTCTTTTTCATAGATGTTCTGTGCATCTCTAATAGCTGCTTCCTCAGCATCTCGTGCAGCTCGTTCTCTTAATTGGGCTGCTTCTCTCGCTGCCAAGTCCACATTATCTTCACCGTTTCCCTCCATAAGTTCTTTGGTTGAGGATTGCCCAACATTTTCTGTTGTCTCGATGAGATTTCTTTCCCTCTTCAGCTGTCACGGTTGTTTTTCAATTTCTAGCTCGTATGGTAGCACTTCCTTCGCAAAAGTTCGAGTCATGCACCAATCTAACCTGTAACCTGCGCACAGTCCAAGAAAACCAAACATTAAAAAAAATAAAAAAAAAATAAAATAAAAGAAAAATTCCTGAATTAGCACTACAAACTATTTCAAACACTATTGATTGCCAATCCCCGGCCAAAAATTTGACGGACGCAAAACACAACACGAAATTGATGCTCGCTAGTCAAAGATAGTATAGTATAATATCGTATCCATAGGGATTGGAGTTAAAAAGTATTATTATAGTTTGTAGCTATATTGCTATCCAAGATGATCAACAATTTAGATTTATGTGATTTAAAACTACCATTAACTAAGAATCTAGAGCTAATTGACTATTGATAATCAAATCAGGGACTAATCAAAGGAAGATATCAATGGGAGAAAATGGGGTTTTGATAAGATAGCTTTAAGATAATTTCTGAGATTTAACTCTAGATAATTTACTTCTAATATTCAAGTGAGTCTCTCGAATTCACTTAATTATCAGTACAATTATTTAGTAGAAACTCCTCTCTCGGTTAATTCTCAACCTCACAATATGAACTAATTTAAGCTCTGTGAAGTTATGCAAGAATGCGTAATGGATTGATCTTTAGGAGAATCTCTCTCGATTATCCTCCTAACTAGGTTTAATAAATGACTCAACTAGCCTCTTTCGGTTACTAAGAAGAATTAATGAACTCAACCAATAAGATAATAATAGATATTAAAAGTTATGCCTCTATCGATTACATGAACATGTGATTATAGATGCAACAATTAAATCATCCAAGACGCTTCAATACATAAAAACTAGAGTTATAATCCACAAACAAATATCAATATACCAAATCCATCAAACCCTAAAGAGAACTACTTCATAGATATGGAGCAATTCATCAGAAATAAGTTTAAAGTAAAGGAAAACATAAAACGATCCAAACTCGTGTCTTGAGTGAAGATTGAATGATGAACTCCTTGTGCTTTTGCTTCTCCAACTCCTCCTTAGCCTCCTTAGGTCTTAGATATGTCAAAAATCCCAAAAATAACGTTTTTACATGTATTTATACCAAGTAAGGTCGGGCCCAGACAAAATCACCTTTTTCACAAAATAGGACAATTACTCTGTAAAATTTGCACGGGCGCGCCGCATGGGGCGACGCGCCATGCGGGGCATTAGTGGGAAAATCCAGAGAGCTAGTTCTAATAGGCAGCAAGCATTTTGCGCAGCCGCGTGGCGCCACTCGCCGCGCTAGTGATGTTTTCTCAAAGTATGGCATTTTCCTTGCTTTTTAATATCCAGATGTGGTTTTTGACCACCAACGCGATCCCCGCTTAATCCCTTGGGCTTTTACTCAGACTTCAAAGCTCCAAATAGCTTGAATTTATTCCATACATCTACATAGCTCGGAATCACTCCTACAAGGCACAAAACACACGATAAGTGCAAGACACTAGCGATTAAAGCTCAAACACAATAAAAGTGCAATAAATTAGAGTGCAATAAGCGACTAAAACACGAGATGATAGCCTACCATCAGATGGTGCCTCCAAATTTCCAGCGCGTGAATAATGGCTACCAACTCTAAATCATGCACAAGGTAATTATTCTCATGAACCTTCAACTACCCAGATGCATAGGCAATCACCCTACTATCCTGCATCAACACCGTGCCAAGTCCAATACGTTATGCATCACAATACATGGTGTAAGATCCCGAATCAATAGGCAACACCAACACTGGGTTGCAGTCAATGTAGTCTTGAGCTTCTGAAAGTTCACCTCACACTCGTTGAACCATCTGAAAGGAGCACCCTTCTGGGTCAATCTAGTCAAAGGAGCTACGATGGATGAAAAACCCTCCATGAAACTGCGATAATAAGCCACCAAACCCAAGAAGCTCCGAATATCTATAGCTGAAATAGGTCTAGACCAATTTTGAACTGTCTCAATCTTCTTTGGATCCATCTTAATCCCTCATTGGACGCCATGTGACCTAAGAATGCCACTGAATCAAGCCAAAACTCGTACTTGAAGAATTTAGCACATAGCTTCATCTCCCTTAAAGTCTGGAGCACGATCCTCAAGTGTTGATCCTCTCCACTGCGAGAATACACCAATATGTCATCAATGAACACGATGACGAAGGAATCAAGATATGGCTGGAGCATGTTGTTCATCAAGTGCATGAAAGCTGATGGAGCATTGGTCAGCCCAAAAAACATCACCCAAAACTCATAGTGGCCATAGAGGCCTGAAAGCCGTCTTCGAAATGTCTGAAGCTCGAATCTTTAACTGATGATATCCCGATCTCAAGTCAATCTTCGAGAATACCTTAGCACCTTGAAGCTGGTCAAATAAATCATCAATACGCGGTAGTGGGTACTTGTTCTTGACAGTAACCTTATTCAGGTGCCTGTAGTCAATACACATCCTCATAGAGTCGTCTTTCTTCTTTACAAATAAAACTGGATCACCCCAAGGCGAGACACTCAGTATGATGAAACCCTTATCAAGAAACTCCTGAAATTGTTCCTTTAATTCCTTCAACTCTACTGGTGCCATGCGATATGATGGAATAAATATGGGTTGAGTGCCCGGCACTAAGTCAATACCAAAATCTATATTTCGATCGGGCAGCATGCCTAGTTGGTCTGCTGGGAACACATCTGGAAAGTCTCTCACTACCAGAACTAACTCAACGGTAGGAGTATCAACACTAACATCCCTCACAAAGGCTAAGTATGACAAGCACCTCTTCTCTACCTTGTGCCTTTAGATAGGAAACCACCCTACTAGGAACATGATTCAATAAACCTATCCACTCCAACCTTGGAAATCCAAACATCGCCAATGTCACGGTCTTAGCGTGACAATCTAGAATAGCGTGATATGGTGAAAACCAATCTATGCCTAAGATCACGTCAATGTCCAGCATACTGAGCAACAGAAGGTCTACCCTAGTCTCATAACTCTCGGTAGAGACCAAACACGAGCGATAAGCACAATCCACCACAATAGAATCCCCGACGAGCGTAGACACATAAATATGAGCACTCAAAGAATCGCGAGACATATCCAATTATGAAGCAAAATAGGATGACACATACGAATAAGTGGAACATGGATCAAATAAAACTGAAGCATCTCTATGGCAAACTAGAACAGTACTTATGATAACCGCATCTGATGACTATGCCTCAAGTTTAGTTGGGAATGCATAGAAATGGGGCTGAGCCCCACCAATCTGACCTCCGTCTCTCAGACGGCCTCTCCCTGGCTAGCCTTTACCTCGGGTCACCTGACCCTCGCCTCTAGCTGGAAGAGCAGGTAGTGGAGCAACCGATGCCGAAACCATGACAATAGTACCCTGCTGTGGCATGCTGTTCTGTAACCTGGGGCAAAACCTCGTGACATGCCTCGGATCTCCATAAGTATAACAAGTCATTGCCTGATGTGACTGTTGCCCCTTGAACTTACCTTGTCGCCCTTTATAACCACCCTGATAACTCTAAATAGGAGGGCACTGACTAAAGCTGAAGGTGCACTGTATGTTAGATGCTCAGGACGAGACCCATAAGAACCACGGCTGCCCGAAGCACTGTGTGATACCTGAAGCGCTAATTGAATCGGCCTGATGGGATAGCCTCTACCAAATGAACACTTGCCTCCAGAATCACCACTAAAATCACCAGAATGATGAGGACTCTTCTTAGATACCGTCTCTCTACCCTGACTATGAATCCTCTCGATCCATCTAGCAATCTCTACAACCCGAGTAAAGGAAATATTATCCTCGGTCTCTCTAGCCATCTGTAGCTTGATGCCTTAAGTAAGGCCATCGATAAATCTCCTCACCTTCTCCCTTTCAGTAGGGATCAAGACAACTGCATTGCGAGGTATATCCACAAATTTGGTCTCGTATTGGGTAACAGTCATGCTACCGTACTGGAGGTGCTCAACCTGGCTGCGGTAGTCCTCTCTCAGAGTGAAGGGGATGAACTTCTCCAAGAATAACTGTGAGAATTGATCCCAAGTAAGTGGAGGTGAACCTGTTGGTCTGCCTCGAACATACTCCTGTTACCACCTCTTGGCAGAGCCATGTATCTGAAACACTAAGAAGTCGACCCTTTTGGACTCCATTATACCATGTTGCGCAATACCTCATGGCAAAGGTCCAAGAAATTATAGGGTTCCTCAGAAGGTGTACCGGCTAAGCGAACAGGAAATAACTTGGTGAACTTGTCCAACCTCTTCATCCCTTCTGATGACATTGCCGGTCCCTCCACGGAATGTGTAGTAATAGCAGGCTGAACTACTCCAACTACTGGAACTGCAAGAGTCTGATATCCGTGAGTCGCCTGCCCTGGAGTGTGAGTAGCGGGAGTCTAGGCTCCTCCCCTAGCCTGAGAAATAGTTGGTTCCATAGGGATCGCACCAGCCTGGGCCACACTCTCCATAAGGCCCACCAGGCGAACTTGAGCAACCTGAAGTACCCGGATAGTTATGAACTCCTACGGGACCTGAGCTGATCCAACGGGCACAGTTTGAACTGGGATCTCTTCCTCCTGCTCGATCTGAGGCTCTACAATAGGTGCTGTTGTGGGTGCTCTAGGCTGAGGTCTGCCTCTAGCTCTACCTCGGCCCCGGCCCCGGCCCCTGGTAGTGGCTGCAACCTGGGGCTCCAGCTCATGATCGGCTGTGGATGTTGTGCTGGTCCTCACTATTTGTGAGAGAACAAGAATAGAATGATTCAAATTTCAGCGATAGAATAAAGTCGCACGAAAGATTAAGAAAGAAGTGAAATTTCCTAAAGCCTTATAGCCTCTAAATGTTAAATACAGACGTCTCCATACCGATCCTTCAGACTCTACTAAAGTTGCTCATGACTCGTGAGACTTAGGCAACCAAGTGCTCTGATACCAACTTGGCACGATCCAAAATCCCAACAGCGGGGCCTTGATGGCGCCTAACACCGAATTCCAGGCAAGCCAACATAACAGACAATAAATATCTAATAACTTATCAAAAGACATAACATAAACCGCCCCAGAACTTGGTGTCACAAGTACATGAGTGACTAGATCCAGCTAAATACAAAGTTTGAAGGAAATACAATGTTTTCGAATAAAATGAAGCAGTACAAAGAAAGAGGAAAGTGACTCCAAGGCTTGCGAGTGGGATGTAGCTCTACCTCGAATCATCATCTGATATTCGCTAAGTACCTCTCAAGACTCCGCTGGTACCAACGTCAAAATCTATAGAAGAAGTGCAGAAGCATAGTAGGAGTACAACCGACCCAATGTACCCAGTAAGGGTCGAGCATAACACCGACGAGGTAGTGACAAGGCTAAGACACGACACCTACTAATAACCTGTGCATATATATATATATATATATATATATATATATACACACACACACACAACAAGTAAAGCATTTAAGAGTAATAACGGGGTGGGGGCATATAAAAGGGAAACAACCGGATCAATAAGTATAGAATCACCAAGTAAGCCTCTTTCCGAAATAAGCAACAAAACCACCAAGTTAAATTCACAATTCAAGTATCAAGTAAAAGCAATAAAATCATCAAATTTCATGGCATCACCCTTCGTGATGTTACTCTAACCCTCACCATATAATATAAATAAAGCCTGTGCATGGCATCATCATTCGTGCTTTTACTATCATCCTCACGTGATATGATAATGGCAAGCAAGTGCACGGCATCACCCTTCGTGCTTTTACTCTCTTCCTCACAAGTTAATATAAATGCAATTGCACGGCATCACGCTTCGTGATTTAGCCTCGCGTTCACTCAAGCAATGAATATAAATATGACACGACAACATCCTTCATGCTTTTCACTCTTTCTCACTAAGCAACAATAACAATCCAAGGTTTCAAGCAAGATGGGAAGCAAATTTGAACTTCAACCATGGTGGTAGAATAAGCAATTTCAACTTTCAATGTCACAACAACCTCAACATGAGCAACAAACATGAAAGCGAGCAATTTAAGTATAAACAATCTAACTAAGACATAGAAGGCATAGTAAATGAAACAACATGGTACAAATACGACAAATTCTACCAGCATGCTTTAATCCATGACAACGTATTTATACTCATCATTCGGATCAAAACCTGATTACCCATTCACCCACGAGCCAGTTTATGTGATTTGTTTTGAAATCCGACCTCAATTGAGGTCTAAATCTCAATTTTATAAAATTTCTAAGTTCTACGCAAAACCTCTAATTTCTACCATAAAATTCATACATTTGATGTTAAAAATTCATGAAAAGTAATGGGGAATTGATGGAAAATGAATTGGAGTTGCTTACCAATGAATTTGGGGAGAAAAAGTTCTTCAAGTATCTTCTCTAGAGTGTTTAGGGTTGAGAAATGGTATAAAATGAGCTAAGTCCCGATTTCCCCCTCTTTTACCCGGCTGCAAACCTCGCAATTGTGAACTCTTATTCGCAATTGCAGTGTACGCAAATGCATAACACTGATTCTAAAAGCGATCAGTGCATCAGATATATAGAGATCGCAAATGCGATAAAACCTTCAGATTTGCAATTGTCCCTCCCTCAGCAAATGCGAACTAAGCTTCACTTTTTCCAAGCTTCCCCCAAAGCTGTCACAGTTGCAAATGCGAGACTCCAGCCGCATTTGCGATTTTCCAGCCTTCGCAGATGCGGTTCCTTCTCCGCAAATGCAATGTTCCCCAATCCCAGTGCCTTTTGCAAATGCGACCATTTGGCCGCAAAAGCGATGCTTGCAAATACGAGCCGGACCTCGCAATTGCGCGAGCTACAGTCTTGCACCAGCAATTGTTGAGCACCAACAGTCCCAAAATCATCCGTAACACCTACAAAACTCACCCGAGTCCCTCGGGCACCAAATCGAGCATGCACACAAGTGTAATACTATTATACAAACTTTTTTGCTACCTCAAATCGTTAAAATAACATCAAATAACAAGAATCGATCACCAAAAGTCTAAGTTTCAACTTACAACTCAATTTTCACAATCTTTCACGTAGTAGGCCAAAACACGCTCGGATCACCCCAGACCCCAACCAAACGTGCATATAAGTCCAAAAATATCGTACGAACATACTAGAATCGTCAAAATACTTATCCGAGGCCGTTTACTAAGAATATTGACCATGGTCCACTCTAACCTCGTTTTATGTTAAAAACCTCATTTTCTTCAAAATATCACATAAAAGCTTTCTGAAAAGCGACACGGACCCCACACGTAAATCAATAAACATGGACTGAAGCTACAAGAGGTCTCAAAACACATAAATCAAGGCTAGTACTCAAAATGACCTATTGGTTCATCACACATTTTCTTTTTAGTTATAGGTTTTACGTGCGAGCCACGTACATAGAAGATAGTACTATATTAAAATCATGAAATCCCTATCGACATATCGTTCCTCTTTTTTGTATCTTTGTAAGTATATTCTACGTTGGATATAATATACTTGTAATCACTAATATTGTTTCCTTTAGGTTTTGGATTCTTTTGTTACCAATGTTACTTTCTTGTATTAATTCTTTAGTTGTATTCCCTTGTTTCATGCTTAAAAAATAATTGTCGTAGGGAATATAGATATACCTATTTTTGAGGTAATTTTGTAACGACCCGACCGGTCTTTTTGTGTAATTGTACCCCATTACCCCCTTTTTATGCTTCAGACATGTGTGTTTATGGTTTTATGACTTGTAAGGTTGGTTAGTTTTGTTCCAGGAAGCTTTCGAGTTGATTTTGACCCTTTCATTCTTGAATTAGAAGCTTAAATTAGAAATGTTGATCGAAGTTTGACTTTTGTGAAAATGATCCCGGAACAGTGTTTTGATGGTTTCGATAGCGTCATATCGTGATTTCAGACTTGGGCATATGCTCGGAATTAATTTTGGAAGTCCGTATGTTGATTTATGTTGATTTGCTGAAATTTGGCAATTTGAAGTTGAAACGTTTGACTGTAGGTTGACTTATAGCTATTGATATCGAGATTAGATTTTGGGACTTGGAATAGGTCCATTGTAGTATTTAAAACTTGTCTATAAAATTTGGTGTCATTTGGAGTTGATTTGATAGGATTTGGACGTTTAGTTGTAATTCTAGAAATTCTTGAACTGTACTTTGAAATTCATGCGTTTTAGTGTTTGATTCGTAGTTTTAGATGTTATTTTTGTATTTTGATCATGCGAGCGAGTTCGTATGATATTTTTAGACTTTTGTGGATGTTTGGTTTGGAGCCCCGAGGGCTCGGATGAGTTTCCCATATGTTTCGGAATGGATTGAATTGAAATTGCACTACCGGTGTTGCTAGTGCCCAGTTATCGCAATTGCAAGCACCAGCATCCCAGTGACAGTGGGGGCACAAATGTTGCAATTGTGACTTCCCCTTCGCGTTTGTGAAGTCAGCAGGATTTTGTCTAAGTTCGCATTTGCGAACATTTGTTCGCTTTTGCGAGATTACCAGCTTCGCAATTGCGAAGCCTATTGTTGCAATGGTGATGATGAATGAGGTTGTCAGGGTCCGCAAATGCGAGCACTGGTCCGCAATTGTGAGGGTTCACAAATGACGAAAATGCAACAACCGCAGCTGGTACAAAGGGCTAGGAGACGGGATTTTCAACATTCTCTCATTTTTAGAACCCTAGACTCATGTAGGAAGCAATTTGGAGAGGGGATTTTCACCTACAAACTTTGGGTAAGTGCTTCTAATTTTTTTTAAATAATATTCCATCAATATATCTTAGATTTCAACATCAAAATCATGTGAATCAAAGTGAAAATTATTGAAACTTTGTCAAGTTCTTGAAAAATAAGAATTCGAGTTTTGAGAGTCGATTTGGACTCGGATTTTGAAACTAATCGCATACATGAACTCGTGGGGTCATGGGTAGTCGGAATCTATTATTGGACCCGGGTTTTGACCGTGTGAGCCTTGGGTTTACTTTTGTTGACTTTTTGGAAAAATAATAAAAATCATAATTATATCTATTGTAATTGATTTTCCGTGCATTGTTTGATGATGTTAAGTCAATTTTGGTTAGATTTGAGCCATGTGGAGGTGCATTTTAGGGTAACATCTATTTTTGAGAGTTGAATTGGCCTAGTAGAGGTAAGTATCTTTCCTAACTTTGTTGAGGAACTACCCCTTAGGATTTGGATTGATTGTGTCATCGTGTTATGTGAAAGTTGTGTACGCATGTTAACGAGTGGGTACAGGGGTTTGTATATAGTAATTGACCAGATTAGGCTACTTAGACTCTTTTCATGCCTTAATTTAATTTTTATATCATGTTCTAAACTCTCATAGTCGATCTATTCTTACTTTTGTTAGTCCATCCTTACATGCCTTAAATGATTTCGTTAACACTTGTTCTACTTCATAATTGATAAATTGCTCTCATGCTTTATTTGAACTTGTTGCCTCTTTTGTTGTTACATGTTATCTCTTTCATTGTTGATTATCATTATTTGAAGTTATTGTTCATGTTATCTCTTTCATTATTGATTATCATTATTTGAAGTTATTGTTCATGTTATCTCTTTCATTGTTGATTTCCATTATTCGAAGTCATTATTATACGTTATCTCTTCCATTGTGATATATTCTTATTTAATATCGCGGCTATGCATTATCTGTCTTATTGTTGGGTTATTGGTGTTGAAGTTGTGAAAGCCTTTGTCACGCTGAGGCAAAATTGTATTTGTTGAGACACCTTTCTTGTTGAGCATTTTACATTCATTGTTGTTGTTGTTGATATTCTTGTATATTTTGTGGTGGAGCCATGGGCTATTGTTGCGGAACCATTGATATTGTTTATTATTGGCAAGTTGTGACATATGAGTACTTGTGGTGCGAATTGTTATTGTTATAGAGATATTGACGTGCATGCGGCGGTATAAAGCTATGGGTTAATGTGCATGCAGCGGCATAAGGTGGGACTTATGTACGTGTTGCTTGTAGGGGAACTACATGAAGCCACGCGGTGTCATAAGGTGGGCTAAAGTGCGTGTAGCTATTTCGGGAAAAATATTTTCAAAACCTATTTAAATGTAAGGCTCACGCGGATTGTGAATATGAGACGGTACCTCGATTGTGATCCTTGATATATATACGAGGCAGTACCTCGGTTGTGATTCTTATTGTGCACGAGGTGGTACCTCATTGCGATTCTTGTTGTTATTCTCATGTTGCAAAGAGTTATTTAGCGGGAACACTTCTTGTTGTTTTGTTCTTCCATGTTTCATCAGTTATTGTCCGTATATGTACATTATGGCTCTTTTCAATTGCTTCCCTTATGTTATCTTTGTGCTTACCATCCTTTCATTAGTCTATGTTATTAACTTGCTTTATATTACTTATTGTTCCTCATTCAATTCTTTTTATTATTACGTTTTCATTATGTTTATTATATCCTAGTAGGTGTCTTGACTTGGCCTCGTCACTACTCTACCGAGGTTAGGCTTGATACTTACTGGGTACTGTTGTGGTGTACTCATACTATATTTCTACACGTTTTTTTGTGCAGATCTAGGTACGTCTGCCCGTGTCCTACGTCCGAAGGCCTTGGAGTCTCCTTCCGTTTTAGGCATTCCACTATTTCTTTCTTATTTCAAACAGTATTGTAGTTCGATACTAGTAGTACTATCTTTTAGAGCGTATGACTCCATTCCATCAGGTTTTGGGGAGTGTGTTGGTTATTGTATTGTTGAGTTTGTTATTTTAGTTGAAGGTTTTTATTTGATTTTTAATAGTATTTTCGCTATTTCTCCATGTATGTTAGGCTTACCTAGTCGTAGAGACTAGGTGTTATCACGACATCCTACAGAGAAAAATTGGGGTCGTGACAAGTTGGTATCAGAGCTCTAGTATCATAGGTGTTACGGGTCATAAGTAGGTTCAGTAGAGTCTTGCGGATCAGTATGGAGATGTCTGTACTTATATTCGAGAGGCTACGGAACTGTTAGGAAAACTTCACTTCTTTGATTCCTTATCATGTGAATTGGTTGACTTCGAAAACTAAATCTTTGGCTTTCTATTCTCTCACAAATGGTGAGAACACGCAGTGCTGGATCTAATGATTAGACACTCGTGCCCCCTGCTAGAGCCGACGAGAGGCCGAGGCCGGGACAGAGGCTGAGGAGGGGCACGTGGTGCAACTAGAGCACCTGCCCGAGCTGCAACAGAGGAGCCACCAGTAGCTCCAATTAGGGGACAGGCACTCGAGGCACTTGTTGCCACCCCTACAGTTTAGGAGACCCTCACACAATTCTTGAGCATATTTGGTACTCTAGCTCAAGCGGGGTTGATTCAACTTACACCAGCCACATCTCAGGCTGGGGGAGAAGCTCAGACTCCCGTGGCCCGTACCCTAGAGCAGCGGGTCCATGTTGATCAGGTCCCAGAGGTTATATAAGTACAGCCTATTATTCCGGTTCAGCCCGCGGTTAGGGCAGCAGCATCTGAGGAGGAGGAGGAGCTTAGACTTGAGAGGTTCAAGAAGTATCACCCTCCTACTTTCAGTGGTTTGGCTTTAGAGGATACACATGGTTTTCTAAGGAGTGCCACCATATTCTCCGCACCATAGGTATTGTGGAGACGAGCGTGGTTGCTTTCACTACTTTCTAGCTGTCAGGAGCAGCATATTGGTGCTAGTGGGTGTACGAGGAGAGTAGCCCAGCCGATGTAGCTTCACTTATATGGACTCAGTTTATAGAGTTTATCTTGAGAGAGTTTGTTCCTCAGACCCTTAGGATGCATGGCGCGTGGAGTTTGATCAGTCGCACCAGGGTACTGTGACAGTGTTAGTGTATGCTATCCGATTCAATGATTTGTCCAGACATGCACCTGCTTTTGTCTTTACAGTCAGAGAGAGAGTTCATCGATTTATCTAGGGGCTCAACTATGGTATTAGATTCATAAAGGTTCGAGAGTTGGAGACAAATACCTCATATCAGGAGGTGGTAGAGATTGCACGGAGGTTAGGGGTATGCGGGGCCGTGAGAGAGAGAGGACAGGGAGGCCAAGAGGCCTCGAGGAACTAGAGGATTTAGCGGTGGTCACGCTGCAGCTACAACCCGTCATGGTAGAGGCTATGTGAGCCGTCCAGTTCACTCAACACTTCCAGCTTCTAGTGGTGCTCTGGTTATTCCGAGATCTCAGATTGCACACTTTGCTCAGCCATTTTCTAGTGCACCTTCTGCACGGGGTGCCTTCAGCAGTCAGTCCAGCCGACCAGGCTCGAGCCAATCCCAGGAGCCATGCCCACCAAGAGCTTTCTTTGAGTGTGGTGATACCCGACACATGGTTAGAGACTGCCCCAGACTCGAGAGGGGTGCACCTCCATTGACTACTCAGGCTCCACGGATTCAGTTAGGTCCATAGACTACTCAGGCCATGGTTGCTATCCTAGTTGCCGCTCCACCCCCAGTAGTGAGAGACTTCCAATATGTATTTCCGGCGGATCTTTCGGGCATGTTGCCTGATAGGGATATCGATTTTGGTATTGATTTGTTTCCAGGAACTCAGCCCATTTCTATTTCACCATATCATATGGCCCCAACGGAGTTGAAGGAGTTAAAAGAGCAGTTGCAAGGGTTGCTTGATAAGGGTTTCATTCGACCTAGAGTGTCGTTGTGGGGTGCTCTGGTCTTGTTTGTGAAGAAGAAGGATGGTTCTATGCGCATGTGTATTGATTATCCATAGTTGAACAAGGTTATAATGAAGAACAGATATCTATTACCGCGCATTAATGACTTGTTTGATCAGCTACAGGGTTTTAAAGTGTTCTCAAAGATTGATTTACGGTCAGGTTATCATCAGCTAAAGATTCAAAAATCGGATATTCCAAAGACTACCTTTAGGACTCGGTATGGTCACTACGAGTTCCTTGTAATGTCATTTGGGCTGACCAACCCCCCAGCAGTATTTATGCACCTGATGAATAGTGTATTCCATCCATATCTTGATTCAGTCATTATAGTGTTTATTGACAACATCTTGGTGTATTCCCGCAATCGTGAAGATCATGAACAGCCTCGGAGGAGCGTGCTCCAAACCTTGAGAGAGAAGAAGTTGTATGCAAAATTCTCAAAGTGTAAATTCTGGCTTGATTCAGTGGCATTTTTGGGTCATGTGGTGTCATGTGAGGGGATCAAGGTAGATCCGATAAATATTAAAGCAGCTTAGAGTTGGCCCAGACCGTCTTCAGCTATTGAGATTCAGAGTTTCCTTGGTTTGGCCGGGTATTATCGTCGTTTCGTAGAGGGTTTCTCATCTATTGCTGCACCTATGACCAGATTGACCCACAAGGGTGCTCCGTTCAGATGGTCCGAGGAGTGTGAGGCGAGCTTTCAAAAGCTCAAGACTGCTTTGACTACAGCCCCAGTGCTACGGGTTCGGGTTTCTTATACTGTGTATTGTGATGAGTCATGTATTGGCCTTGGCACGGTGTTGATGCAAGACGGTGGGGTGATTGCTACGTGTCTTGATATTTGAAGACCCATGAGAAGAATTATTTGGTTCATGACTTAGAATTGGCAGCTATTATTCATGCTTTGAAGATATGGCGACATTATTTGTACAGTGTCCCTTGTGAGATCTTTACCGACCACCGGAGTCTACGACATCTGTTAAAACAGAAAGATCTTAACTTGCAGCAACGAAGATGGTTAGAGTTGCTTAAGGACTATTATATCACCATTCTATATCATTCCAGGAAGGCCAACATGGTGGCCGATGCCTTGAGTCAAAAGGCGGAGAGTTTGAGCAGTTTAGCATATCTAGCGGCAGCGGAGAGGCCATTAGCATTGGATGTTCAGGCCTTAGCCAACCAGTTGGTTAGATTGGATGCTTTGGAGCCTAGTTGAGTTCTTGCTTGCGTGGTTTCTTGGTCTTCTCTATATGATCGCATCAGAGAGCGTCAGTATGACGACCCCCATTTGCTTGTCCTTAAGGACATGGTTCAGCATGGCAATGCCAAGGAGGTTTCTATCGGAGATGACGGTGTGTTGCGGATGTAGGGCCAGTTATGTGTGCCCAATGTGGATGGGCTGCGTGAGTGGATTCTCCAGGAGACTCAGAGTTCGCGGTAATCCATTTATCCGGGTGCCGCTAAATTGTATCAGGATTTGAGGAAGCACTATTGGTGGAGGAGAATAAAAAAAGACATAGTGGAGTATGTAGCTTGGTGCCTAAATTGTCGGCAAGTGAAGTATGAGCATCAAAGGCCGGGCGGCTTGCTTCAAAGACGTGAGATTCCCGAGTGGAAATGGGAGCATGTTACCATGGACTTTGTTGTTGGCCTCCCACGGGCCCAGAAGAAGTTTGACACGGTATGGGTGATTGTGGACATGTTGAACAAGTCAGCTCATTTCATTCTGGTAGGGACTACCTATTCTTCAGAGCAGCTGGCTTAGATCTATATCCACGAGATAGTCCGACTTCATGGAAGCTAGTATCCATCATCTCTGACCGGGGTACGCAGTTTACATCGCATTTTTGGAGAGCCCTATAGCGTGAGTTAGGCACGCGGGTTGAGTTGAGTACAACATTTCACCCCCAGATGGACGGACAGTTCGAGCACACCATTTAGATATTGGAGGATATGCTTTGTGCCCGTGTTATGGATTTCGAGGGTTCTTGGGATCAGTTTTTGCCGCTTGCGGACTTTGCCTACAACAACAGCTACTAATCAAGTATTCAGATGGCGCCTTACGAGGCCCTATATGGGAGCCACTGTCGTTCTCTAGTTGGTTGGTTTGAGACAGGAGAGGCTAATTTATTAGGCACATATGTGGTTTGAGATGCCTTGGAAAAGGTCAAGTTGATCCAGGATCGGCTTTGTACAGCCCAATTTAGACAGAAAAGCTATGCGGATCAGGAGGTTCGTGATGTTACATTCATGGTTGGAGAAGGAGTCTTGCTCCGGGTTCACCCATGAAGGATGTGATGAGGTTCGGGAAGAAGCGCAAGCTGAGGCCTAGGTATATCGGACCTTTTGAGATTCTTGAGAGGATTTGTGAGGTGGCCTACAAGCTTGCATTGCCACCTAGTTTATCTGCGATTCATCCAGTGTTCCATGTTTCTATACTCCGGAAGTATTATGGTGATTCGTCTCATGTTTTAGACTTCAGCACAATCCAACTGGATGAGGATTTGACTTAAATTGAGGAGCCGGTGGCTATCTTGGACAGACAGGTCCAGAAGTTAAGATCAAAGAACATTGCTTCAGTGAAGGTTCAATGGAGGGTCATTCAGTCGAGCAGGCGACCTGGGAGACCGAGAATGACATACGGAGTTGTTATCCTCATCTATTCATCATTATCCTCATCTATTCATCACTTCAATATGTCCTTATGCACGTTCGAGGACGAACGTTTATTTTAAGAGGGGGAGAATGTAACGACCCGACCGATTGTTTTGTGTAATGCACCCTGTTACCCCCTTTTTATGCTTCACACATATGTGTTTATGATTTTATGACTTGCAGGGTCGGTTAGTTTCATTTCGAGAATCTTTTGGGTTGATTTGGACCCTTTGATTCCTGACTTAGAAGCTTGAATTAGAAATGTTGACCAAACTTTGACTTTTGTGAAAACGACCTCAGAACAGTATTTTGATGGCTGTGATAGCTTTGTATCTTGATTTCGGACTTGGGCATATGCGCGGAATTGATTTTGAAAGTCCGTAAGTTGATTTATGTTGATTTTCTGAAATGTTGAAATTTGAAGTTTAAAAGTTTGACCGTAGGTTGACTTTTATCTATCGAGCTCGGAATTTGATTTTGGGGCTTGGAATAGGTCCGTTATGGTATTTAGAACTTGTCTGCAAACTTTGGTGTCGGTTGGAGTTGATTTATAGGATTTGGACATTTAGTTGTAATTCTAGAAAATCTTGAATTTTACTTTGAAATTCATGCATTTTAGTGTTCGATTCGTAGTTTTAGATATTATTTTTGTTGTTTGATCATGTGAGTGAGTTTGTATGATATTTTTAGATTTATGTGGATGTTTGATTTGGAGCCCTGAGGGCTCGGATGAGTTTCGAAGATGTTTCGGAATGGATTGAATTGAAATTGAATTGCTGGTGTTGCTGGTGCCCAGTTATCGCAATTGCAACTACCAGCCTCACAATTGTGAAGGTAACAGTGGGGGCACAAATTTCGCAGTTGCGACTTCCCTTCGAATTTGTTCTCTTTTGTGAGATTACTAGCTTCGCAATTGCGAAGCCTATTGTCGCAATTGCGATGATGATGAGGATGTCAAGATTCGCAAATGTGAGCTCTGGTCCGCAATTGCGAGGGTTCGCAAATGCGAACCATGTGTCGCTAATGCGACAACTGCAGCTGGTACAAAGGGCTGGAAGATGGGATTTTGCAACACATTCTCTCATTTTTAGAACCCTAGACTTGGTGGGAGGCGATTTGGAGAGGAACTTTTCACCTACATACTTCGAGTAAGTGATTCGAATCAATTGGTTGTATCATATTCCATCAATATATCATAGATTTTAACATCAAAATTATGTGAATCAAAGTGAAAATTATTGAAACTTTGTCAAGTTTTTGAAAAATAAGAATTTGAGTTTTGAGAGTCGATTTGGACTCGGATTTTGAAAATAATCACAACTATGAACTCGTGGGGTCATGGCCAGTCGAAATCTACCATTTGACCAGGGTTTTGACCGAGCGGGCCTTGGATTTACTTTTGTTGACTTTTTGGAAAAATTATAAAAATCATAGCTATATCTATTGTGATTGATTTTCCTTGCATTGTTTGATGATGTTAAGTCAATTTTGGTTAGATTTGAGCCGCGTGGAGGTGAGTTTTAGGGGAAAATCTATTTTTGAGACATGAATTGGACTAGTTGAAGTAAGTATCTTGCCTAACTTTGTGTAGGGAACTACCCCTTAGGATTTGGGATTGATTGTGTCATTCGTGTTATGTGAAAGTTGTGTACGCAAGGTAACGAGTGGGTACACGGGTTGTATATGGTAATTGACCAGATTAGGCTACTTAGACTCTTTTCATGCCTTAATTTAATCTTCATATCATTTTCTAAGCTCTCATAGTCAATCTATTCTTACTTCTGTTAGTCCATCCTTACATGCCTTAAATGATTTTATTAACACTTGTTCTACTTCCTAATTGATAAATTGCTCTCATGCTTTATTTGAACTTCTTGCCTCTTTTATTGTTACATGTTATCTCTTTCATTATTGATTATCATTATTTGAAGTTATTGTTCATGTTATCTCTTTCATTATTTATTATCATTATTTGAAGTTATCGTTCATGTTATCTCTTTCATTGTTGATTTTCATTATTTGAAATCATTATTACACATTATCTCTTCCATTGTGAGTTTATTTTATTGAATATTGCGGTTATACATTATTTCTCTCATTGTTGGGTTATTGGTGTTGAAGTTGTGAAATTCGTTATCACGTTGAGGCAAAATTGATATTGTTGAGACACCTTTCTTGTTGAGTATTTTACATTCATTGTTGTTGTTGTTGATATTCTTGTATATTTTGTGGTGGAGCCATGGACTATTTTTGTGGAACCGTTGATATTGTTGATTATTGGCAAGTTGTGACATATGAGCACTTGTGGTGCGAATTGTTATTGTGATGTGATATTGACACGCATGCGGCGGGCTAGGGGTTAATGTGCATGCGGCGGCATAAGGTGGGACTTATGTACGTGTTGCTTGTAAAGGAACTACGTGAAGCCACACGGCATCATAAGGTGGGCTAAAGTGCATGTAGCTATTTTGGAAAAAAATATTTTCAAAACCTATTTAAATGTAAGGCCCACGTTGCGGTATAAGGAAAGATTGTGATTGATATTGTGAATTGGGAATATGAGACGGTACCTCAATTGTGATCCTTGACATATATACGAGGCGGTACCTCGGTTGTGATTCTTATTGTGCACGAGGAGGTACCTCGTTGCGATTCTTGTTGTTATTCTCATGCTGCAAAGAGTTATTTAGTGGGAACATTTCTTGTTGTATTGTTCTTCCTTGTTTCATTAGTTATTGTCCGTATATAAACATTGTGTCTCTTTTCAATTGCTTCCCTTATATTATCTCTATGCTTACCATTCTCTCATTATTCTATGTTATTAACATGCTTCATATTACTTATTGCTCCGCTTTCAATTCTTCTGGTTATTATGTTTTCATTCTATTTATTATATTCTAGTAGGCGTCTTGACCTGGACTCATCACTACTCTACCGAGGTTAGACTTGATACTTACTGGGTACCCTTGTGGTGTACTCATACTATGCTTATGCACATCTTTTTGTGCAGATCCAGGTACGTCTGTCTGTGCGGGGCGCTAGAGTTGATTTGAGTAGGTGCTTTTGGAGACTTCAAGGTATACCTGCCCTACGTCCGCAGGCCTCGGAGTCCTCTTCTGTTTTAGACATTCCACTGCTTGTTTCTTCTTTCAAACAGTATTGTAGTTTGAGACTAGTAGTACTATCTTGTAGAGCTTATGACTCCGTTCTATCAGGTTTTGGGGAGAGTGTTGGTTAATGTATTGCTGAGTTTATTATTTTGTTGGTTATCATATTGCTGAGTTAATTATTTTAGTTTGAAGGTTTTTATTTGAAGTTTAGTAGTATTTCCGCTATTTCTCCATGCATGTTAGACTTATATAGTCGTAGAGACTAGATGCCATCACGACATCCTACTGAGGAAAATTGGGTCGTGACATCTTTATTTTTCTCATGGTATAAACTCATTCTCAAAGATTAATCCCATGTGTCAATATCAATGAAGGTTCAAATTCAACATCTTTTTAAGTCTTGTAAGTGAAAGGTATTACCAATAACAGAATCTGTAGTTAACATTTTTTTTTTAATCTTTTGGCTGGACAATGGCTTGAATTAGCTTCTGGACATTGGTGGTTACAGCAACTTCACAGTGATTGAATGTCCTACATTGAAATCGGATAGCTCTTGCCTTGTTTTGGTTTATCATGTAAATTAATTTGAGATTGCCACTTTAGATCTTATTAAATTGAATTTTTTTGTTTAATGAACAGAGTAGAGATGGTTATTGTCTTTATTTTTTTAAAAACAATTCTAAGGTGAGTTCAACTATTTTCAGTTCCAAATGCAGTCATTAAATTATTATATCTTTTAAATATCATGCATATGAATGCAAACAAAAGATTATTATTTAGTTGGGAAACGTGTATAATTTATAGTTTGTTATTCAATTCAGTTGTATAATCTAATATTTGAGACCAGACTACTTGATATATTTATTTAGTTGTCACGGTCCGGAAATTCGACCTCAAGGTCGTGATGGCGCCTAACGTCCACTTGCTAGGTAAGCCAACATTAGTTAAATAATTTAATAATTAAAAAGTTCAGAATAGAATAATAACAATTTTTAACGAAGATTAAAGCTGAAATACATAAAATAAACCTATAATATAACGCGATCTAACTTAACACCAAAAATCTGGTGTCACAAGTACATGAGCAACTAGAAGTCTACAGGTATAGTTTGAAATAAATAAAGCTGTTCGAATGAGATAAACAGTAAGATAGGAAATTGAAGGGGACTTCAAGATCTGTGAATGCTAGCAGATCTACCTCGAGTTTCCGAAGCAATGTGATCCGAGCAGACGCACCTCGAAACACCGTTGAAACCTTTATGCGCAAGAAGTACAGAAGTGTAGCATGAGTACAACCGACCCAACATACTCTATAAGTGTCAAGACTAACCTCGACGAGGTAGTGATGAGGAGATATGACAAGACATCTATGTGAAACCCCCATACAAATATATATATGCAGCAAAATAACAAGTAGAACGATAAAATATTAACTGGGAGGAGACATATGAAACGAAAAATATCATAAAAACGGCAAGTACGAAATCTTAAAATAACATCTTCCGAAATGAGCAACAATATAACCAAGTAAATCACCAAAACATAAATCAAATAAGGTAGTGAAATGACGATGGCACGGCATCACCCTTCGTGCGTTTCACTCTTTCTCACCAAATCAATTATACAAATACAAATCCAAATAATACATATAAGGCGGGAAATAATTTCACTTCAATTATAGTGCCAGGATATCAAACTCAACTTTCAAAAATTTCCGGCATCTTCAAAATAAATAATAAATATGAGATGAATAATTAAAAGTAATAATCTAACTTAAGCATGGGGAAACAAAGTCAAATAAATAATTTAGAACAAGGAAATAATTCCCACCTGCATGCTTTAACCCAATAACAACACATATGTATTTGTCACCTCACATATACATCATTCACACACATAATTCACGTAGCAAATAAACCAACAAGTCCTAATCCCTCAAGTTATGGTTAACCACGACACTTACATCACTCCGCAACCAAACAAATGCTCAACCGTAGCTTTTCCTTTAGAATTAGCCTCCAAACCAATCAAATCTAACTAAATATATTTCAAATAATTAAAAATAGGCTTTAGAAACTATGCATGAGTGAAAAAGATTCAATCTTTAATGATTTTATAAAAGTCAACAAAAGTTAACCCCAGGCTCGCTTGGTCAAAACCCGATATTCGAACCAAAACCCATTTACCCATTCACCCCGAGCCCCGTTATGTAATTAGTTTCGAAATTCAACTTCAATTTGAGGTCTAAATCTCAATTTCTCAAACTCCCCAATTTCTACCTAAATCCCTAATTTATACCATGAAAAAGCGTAGATTAAAGGTTAAAATCAATAAGTGTTTATGGAAATATAAGGAAACAAGTTAAAAACTACTAATCTATGAAGTTGAGATGAAAAATCTCTTCCAAATCGCCTCTAGGCCGAGCTCAAACTTGAAAATGGTGAAAAATGACTCAAATCCCCTTTTTAAAGTTTATAACATTGGGCGTCAGGTGTTCTTTGCGTTCATGAAGCACCTGACGCGTTCGCGAAGCAGCAGCGGCCAAAAGCGTTCGCGTTTGCGAGACACTCTTCGTGTTCGTGGAGGCATACTCCCCCTAGCCTTCGCGTTCGCAGGCCAACGATCGCGTTCACAAACAATATTGGACAGCTTCCTCCCAGATCCCCCCAACCCTACACGTTCGTGAAGGTAAGCCGCCCCCTCCCCTCCCCCCTGGCTACTTCGTGTTCGCGAAGAACCATTCCGCCCCAACCGCAATTTCCCCTTAGCGATCGCGAAGCACATTGCACCAGACATCACCAACAGTCAAAAACCAAAAATTCTCTAAGTTCAAAATGCTCTGTAGCATATCTGAAACTCTCCTGAGCCCCTCGGGCTCCAAACCAAAAATGCACACAAGTGTAATAACATCATACGAACTCGCTTGAGCAATCAAAACACCAAAATAACACCTAGAACTACGAATCGGACATCAAAATGCATGAAATTTTCAAAGAAACTCAAAAACTTCCAAATTTACAATCGATCATCCGAATCCTATCAAATCAACTCCATTTTGCACCAAATTTTGCAAACAAGTTTCAAATAGCAATATGAACCTATATTAAGTTCCGAAACTGAAAATCGAACCCGGTAGCCATAAAGTCAACCTACGATCAAATCTAAGAAATATTTAAACCTTCAAGTTACTAATTTTCGACAAATCAAGTTGGGGACTTCCGAATTCAATTCTGGGCATACGCTCAAGTCTAAAATCACGATACGGATCTATCAGGTCAAAATACCGATCAAGGATCGTTTACAGAAAATATTGACCGTAGTCAACTCAAGTTATTTTTAAATCCAAAAATCATATTTTCTTCAAATTTTCACATAAAATCTTTTCGGAAAAAGACACAGACTGCACACGTAAATTGAGAAATACTAAATGGAGCTAATAGAGGTCTCGAAATATGGAAATAAGGGCTAGAAATCAAAACAATCTACCGGGACGTCAGATTCTCCACCTCTAAAGGAAACGTTCGTCCTCGAATGGACATAGAAAAGTACCTGGACTGGTGAAACGGTGAGGTATCTACTCCGCATATCGGATTCGGCTCCCACATAGCTGCCTCGATCGGCTAAGCTCTCCACTGCACTCTAACAGAAGTATAACTCTTAGACCTTAACTTTCGGACCTGCCGTACTAGAATAGCCACCGGCTCCTCCTCATAATTCAAATGTTTGTCCAATTCGATTGAGCTGAAATCTAATACATAGGACGGATCACCATGATGCTTCCAGAGCACGAAAACATCGAACGCCGGGTGAACTGCAGATAAGCTAGGTGGCAATGCAAGCTTGTAGGCCACCTCACCAACTCTCTCAAGGATATCAAAGGGTCCGATATACCTAGGGCTCAACTTGACCTTCTTCCCGAACCTCATCACACCCTTCATGGGTGAAACCCAGAGCAAAACCCTCTCTCCAACCATGAATGCAACGTCACGAACTCTCCGATCGGCATCACTGTTCTGCCTAGACTGTCTTGTAGGAAGCCGATCCTAAATCAGCTTGAACTTTTCCGAGGCATCCCAAACCAAATTAGTACCAAACAACCTAGCCTCTCCCGGCTCAAACCAACAAATTGGAGCGACACCGCCTCCTATATAAGGCCTCATAAGGAGCCATCTGAATACTTGATTGGTAGTTATTGTTGTAGACAAACTCCTCAAGAAGCAAGAACAAATCCCAAGAACCCCCGAAATCCATAACACAAGCGTGCAGCATATCCTCTAAGATCTGAATGGTTCGCTCGGACTGCCCGTCAATCTGCGGGTGAAATGATGTACTCAACTCAACCAGTGTGCCTAACTCATGATGTACGACCCTCCAAAAATGCAGTATGAACTGCGCGCCCCGATCAAAAATAATGGACACCGGCATACCATGAAGATGAACAATCTCATGAATATCGATCTCAGCCAACCGCTTTGAAGAATAGGTAGCTGCCACCGGAATGAAATGTGCCGACTTGGTAAACCTATCCACAATGACCCATACTGCGTCAAATTTCTACAAAGTCTGTGGGAGCTCAACAACGAAATCCATGGTAGTACGCTCACACTTCCTCTCGGGAATCTCAAGTCTGTGAAGCAAACAATCAGGCTTCTGATGCTTGTACTTCACCTGCTAGTAGTTCAAACACCGAGCCACATACTCTACTATATCTTTCTTCATTCTTGTCCACCAATAATGCTGCCTCAAATCCTGATACATCTTGGCGGCACCCAGATGAATGGGATACCACGAACTGTGGGCCTTCTCAAGAATTAACTCACACAGCCCATCCACATTTGGCACACAAATCTGACCTTGCATCCACAACACCCCATCATCTCTAATAGAAACCTCCTTGGCATCACTCTGCTGCACCGTGTCCTTAAGGACAAGCAAATGGGGGTCGTCATACTGACGCTCTCTGATGCGCTCATACAAAGAAGACCGAGAGACCATGTAAGCAAGAACCCGACTAGGCTCTGAAATATCTAATCTCACGAGCTGATTGTCAAGGCCTGAACATCTTATGCTAGCGGCCTTTCACCAACTAGAACATATGCAAGGCTACCCATACTCTCGTCTTTTCTACTCAAGGCATCAGCCACCATATTGGCTTTCCTGGGATGGTACAAAATAGTGATATCATAGTCTTTTAATAGATCTAACTACCTCTGCTGCCTCAAGTTTAGATCATTTTTCTTAAACAAGTGTCGTAGACTCCAATGATCTATGAATACCTCACACGACACGCCGTAGAGGTAATGCCTCCAAATCTTCAATGTATGAACAATAGCTGCCAACTCTAAGTCATGAATAGGGTAATTCTTCTCATGAACCTTTAACTACCAAGATGCGTATGCAATCACCCTGCCATCCTGTATCAATACTGCACCAAGCCCAATACGCGATGCATCACAATACACAGTATAAGATCCTGAACATGTAGGCAACACCAACACTGGGGTTGTAGTCAAAGCAGTCTTGAGCTTCTGAAAGCTCAGCTCACACTCATCGGGCCACCTGAATGGGGCACCCTTCTGATCAATCTAGTCAATGGGGATGCAATAGATGAAAACCCCTCCACGAACCAGCGATAGTAATCCGCCAAACCCAAGAAGCTCCTAATCTCTGTAGCTGAAGTAGGTCTAGGCTAGTTCTGAACTGCCTCAATCTTCTTAGGATCCACTTCAATGCCCTCGGAAGATAGCACATGCCCCAAAAAGGCAACCGAAGCCAAGCAAAACTCACACTTTGAAATTTTGGCATATAACTGGCTATCTCTCAAGGTCTGAAGTATAGTCCAAAGATGTTGCTCGTGCTCCTCTCAACTGGGGGAGTATACCAAAATATTATCAATGAAGACAATCATAAAAGAATCCAGATACGGCTTGAATACTTGGTTCATCAAATCCATAAATGTTGCTAGAGCATTTGTCAAGCCAAATGACATCACTAGGAACTCCATATTGAGTTCGGAAAGCTGTCTTAGGGACATCCGATGCCCTAATCTTTAACTGATGGTGGCCAGATCTCAAATCAATCTTCGAAAATACTTTGGCACCCTAAAACTGATCAAATAAGCCATCAATCCTTGAAAAAGGATACTAGTTCTTAATAGTGACTTTGTTCAAGTGCCGATAATCAATACACGTCCTCATCGTACCATACTTCTTCTTCACGAACAACACTGGTGCACCCCAGGGCGAGACACTAGGTCTAATGAATCCCTTATCAAGAAAATCCTGCAACTGCTCCTTCAGTTCCTTCAACTCAACTGGGGCCATATAATATGGTGGAATAGAAATGGGATGAATGCCCAGAGCCAAGTCAATACAGAAGTTGATATCTTTGTCGGGTGGCATCCCGACAAATCTACAAGAAACAACTCTGAAAACTCATGCACAACTGGTACTGAATCCATGGAATGGAACTTCGCACTAGAAATCATGAATATAGGCCAAATATGCTAGACATCCCTTCTCGATCATATGTCGAGCCTTCACATAAGAAATAACCCTACTAGTAGAATGGCTAGCAGTCCCTCTCCATTCTAATCAAGGCAACCTCGGCATGGCTAAGGTCACCGTCTTGGCATGACAGTCCAGTATAGAGTGATAAGGTGACAACCAATCCATTCCCAAGATAACATCAAAGTCCACCATATCAAGAAGTAGGAGATCTACACTAGTTTCAAGGCTCCCGATAGAAACCACACACAAGTGATAAACACGATCTACAATAACAAAATCTCCCACAAGAGTGGACACATATACAAGAGCACTCAAAGAATCACGAGGCATAACCAGATATGAAGCAAAATAGGATGACACGTAGGAATAAGTAGAGCCCGGATCAAATAGAATTGAAGCATTTCTATGGCAAACTGAAACAATACCTGTGACGACAACGTCAGATGACTCTACCTCAGGTCTAGTTAGAAATTCATAAAAATGAGGCTGGGCCCCACCACTCTGACCTCCACCTCTCGGACGGCCTCTAGTTGGTTGGCCTCCACCTCTAATAGCCTGACCCCTACCTCTAGCAGCCTGACCCCCACCTCTAGCTGGCTGAGCAGACAGTGAAGTAACCGGTGCCGGAACCATGGTACGAGAACCCTGCTGTGGCATGTCGCCCTGTGACCTAGGGCAAAATCTCTCAACTTGCCTCAAATCTCCACAAGTATAACAAGTCTTCGACTACTATGACTGATGACCCAAGAACTGGCCCTGTCGACCTGGATAACCACCCTGATAACTCTGGATCGGAGGTGCATTAATAGGAGCTGATGGTGCACTGTAGGCTAGCAGCTCAGGATGAGACTAAAAACCACAACTACCCAAAGCACCGTGGGATGCCTGAAGCGTTGGCTGAATCGGCATGGTAGGATAGCCTCTACCAAATGGACCTCTGCCTCTAGATGAGGCACCACTGAAACCACCGAAATGACGAGGCCTCTTCTTAGATACTACCCCCTATCCTGACCACGAACTATCTCGATCCGTCTAGCAATCTCTACGGCACTCTAGAAAGAAATATCATCTCCGGTCTCCTTGGCCATCTATAGTCTAATACTGAAAGTAAGTCTTTCAATGAATCTCCTCACTCTTTCTCTCTCAGTAGGGAGTAAAATAATTGCATGGAAAGCTAGGTCTACAAATGAGGTCTTATACTGGGTAACAGTCATGCTACCCTGCTGTAAGTCGCTCAAACTGCCTGCGGTACTCCTCTCTCAAAGTGAAAGGAATTAACTTCTCCAAAAACAACTATAAAAGCTGATCCTAAGTGTGTGGCAGTGAACCATCTGGTTTGCTCTGCACATTATCCTACCACCATATCTTGGCCGAACCTATCATTTGAAATACTGCAAAGTCTATTCCATTGGACTCAACAATACCTATATTGCTCAGCACCTCATAGCAACGGTCCAAATAATCACGTGGGTCCTCATAAGGTGCACTACTGAAGTGAATAGGGAAGAGCTTTGTGAACTTATCCAACCCCATCAATCCCTTAGTAGACATCGCGGGCCTCTCCCCAGTCTGTGTAGCAACAACAGGCTGAACTACCCCAACTGACTAGACTATTGGAGTATGATATATGGGAGCCATCTACTCCTGAGTGTGAGTAGCGGGATTCTATGCTCCTCCCCCAGCCTTAGGGATAGCTGGTACCACCGGAAATGCACCGGTCTGGCCGCACTCTCCATAAGGCCCACTAAACGGACTAGAGCGTCTTGAAGCAGGGGAGTGGTTAAATCCCTTTGGGACCTGAGCGGGTCTGACCGGTGTAGTTTGAGCTGGGATCTCCTCCTCATGATCAATCTGAGGCTCCATAGTGGGTGCTGCTACACAAGCTCTAGTTTGAGCTCTGCCTCGGCCTCTACCCCTAATAGTGGTTACAACAGGGGGCTCCATCTTCTGCCCGGCTGTCTGGAAGATAAGTACAGATGTCTCCATACCGATCCTCCAGACTCTACTAAGCTTGTTCATGACTCGTGAAACCTAAGAAACCTAGTACTTTGATACCAACTTGTCACGACCCGGAATCCCTACCTAGGGGTCGTGATGGTGCCTAACTTCCACTTGCTAGGAAAGACAACATTAGTTAAATAATTTAATAATTAACAAATTCAAAATATAATAATACCAATTATTATCGAAGATTAAAGCTTAAATACATGAAATAAACCCATAATATAACGTTGTCTGACTCAACCCTAGAAGTTTGGTGTCACGAGTACATAAGCAACTAGAAGTCTACAAGTATAGTATGAAATAAATACAACTGTTCGACTGAGATTGTAACGATCGGGCCGGTCATTTTGAGAATTAGCGTTCCGTTTGATGGTTTAAGGTCTCTAGAAACTTCATATTATGTATTATGACGTGCGTGTGTGGTCGAGTTCGAATTTCGGATGATTCAGGATTGATTTGGAAGAAGGATTCTTACTTTAGAAGCTTAAGTGAAAAGAGTTGACCGGAGTTTTGACTTTTGTATAGATGACTCCAGAACGAAAATTAGAAAGTTGAAGGTTTGAAGGTTGAGAGGTTTGACTGGGAGTTGACTTTGTTGATATCGTGTTCAAATTTTGATTTCGGAAGTTAGTATAGCTCCGTTGTGTCATTTGGAATTTGAATGCAAAATTTGACATCATTCCGGGTTGGTTTGATATGTTTCGCCGCTAGTTGTAGAAGTTGAAAGTTCATAAGTTCATTGAGTTTGATTTGAGGTGCGATTCATAGTTTTGATGTTGTTTGATGTGATTTGAGGCCTCGAGCAGGTCCATGTTATGCTATGGAACTTGTTGGTATGTTTCGATGGGGTCTCGGGTGTGTTTTGGATGGGCTACGGGCTATTTCTTCATGTTTTAGAGTTGCTGGTTCTGTCATCTAGTTTTTCTTCATCGCGTTCGCGTCAATGGCATCGCGTTCGCGTAGCGTAATTTGGAGGTGGGCACTATTGTTCTTCGCATTTGCGTATAGGAACTCGCGATCGCATAGCTTGGAATACTTTTACGTTCGCATTCGCATGCAGTGATCCGCGATCGCACAGAGGAAAGGTGGGAAGGCACCAGACATTGTTTCTCTTTGCATTCACGAGTACACAGACACGTTCGCGTAGGGTTTGAAGACCTTGGTCACCGCGTTCACGACCCTCATGTCGCATTCACAAAGCAGGTTTTGGGCAGATGAAGATTTTACTCTTCGCGTTCGCGATGTTTGTTCCGCGATCGCTGTGTACAATTCACTGGGTAGAAATATAAGAACTCTAATTCAAGGGTTTGGCCATTTTTATCATATCTTGAGTTGTAGACCTTGGATTTGAGCATTTTTTGCGGGGTTCTTCACGTGTTGGATTAGGGTAAGTGTTCTTTACCCGGAATTGATTTTATTTCGCGATTTTATCTTTGTTTTTATCATTAAATTAATGGTTTGAGTTGGGGAAAATGAAAATTTTGTGAAAACTTTCAAAAAATGTAAAATGATGATTTGAAGGATGAATTGATATCAGAATTGGATAAATTTGGTATGGTTGCACTCGTATCACATTGGGTATTCGGATTGTGTAAATTTTATCGGATTCCGAGGTGCGGGCCCGAGGTTGACTTTTTGGGTTGACTTTTTAGTTTTTATTAATGATTGAAGCTTTATTATCCGGATTTGTTTCCTATGGTTTTTATTCATGAGATGAAGTTATTTTGGCTAGATTTGAACCGTCCGGGAGAGAATGTCATTTTAGAGTATCGGTCTAGCTTCTTTGAGGTAAGTATATTGCCTAACTTTGTGGGGGGGGGGGGGGG
>MCJB01047230.1:34386-46726 GCA_002018475.1 Nicotiana obtusifolia
ACCGGCTACTTCGCGTTCGCGAAGAACGATTCTACCCCAGCCCCAGTTTCCCCTTCGCGATTGTGAGAGTAGCTTCGCGATCGCGAAGCACATTCCACCAGACATTAGCAACTGTCATAAACTAGAAATTTTCTAAGTTCAAAATGATCCATAGCCTATCTGAAACTCACCCGAGCCACTCGGGCTCCAAATTAAAAATGCACACAAGTATAATAACATAATATGAACTGGTTTGCGCGATCGAAACACCAAAATAACACCTAAAACTACGAAGCGGATATCAAAATGCATGAAATTTTCAAAGAAACTTCCAAATTTATAACTGAGCGTCCGAATTCTATCAAATCAACTTCATTTTGCACCAAATTTTGCAGATAAGTTTTAAACAACAAAATGAACCTATACCAAGTCCCGAGATTGAAATCCGAACCCGGTAGCCATAAAGTCAACCTACGGTCAAATCTAGGAAATATTTTAACCTTCAAATTATTAGCTTTCAACAAATCAAATTAGGGACTTCCGAATTCAATTCCGGGCATACACTCAAGTCCAAAATCACGATACGGATCCACCGGGATCGTTAAAATACCGATCCGGGATCGTTTACACAAAATATTAACCATAGTCAACTCAAGTTATTTAAGCCAAAAAATATTTTCTTCAAATTTCACATAAAATCTTTCGAAAAAAGACACGGATTGTGCACTTAAATCAAAAAATACTAAATGGAGCTAATAGAGATCTCAAAACACAAAAATAAGAACTAGAACTCAAAATGACCTATCAGGTCGTCACATTAGTATGGATTATGTCTTTGTGAAATTTAAAGTGACGAGTATCTAATAAGATCCATTTTAATGAGTGAAGGTATTAAATTTAACGGAGCGTATCGTTAAGAAAATTATTGACAAGTTAAAAATAAGCCAAGATCAACAACATACATTAGTGTTTGTTAGATTGTTGTGATACAAGTATGAAATCCTAGACATGCTAATTTTGACTGCCACACAAATCAATTAAGTATTTAACACAATGTAAATTTATAAAATTATCTTTAATGTAAGTGTTTCAATTTATATAATCATCTTTAGCATATTTTCAACTTGAAGAGGATAAACATATAACTTGATTCTCTCTATAAGAGAACTTTATGTAATTCCATATTTGATACAAATTGCAATCATCATCTCTCGTTCATCTGTTGCCATGATCACATCGAACTCCACAGTAATTGAATCCATATTGCTAATAAAAAAATATAGACTCTTGTTAACACTGTTGTACGATTAAGGTGCTTCTCATGAGTCTATTTTATTATTCAAATTGGTATTTTCAGAAATCGTAAGACTGTTGGTGACCTATGTATAATGTCACTACCTATGTTCCTTTGTATTGTTTCTTGTCTTTGTATTGTTGTATTGAAAATCAATCCCTTTAGTATACTTTTACCAAAATTCATGTCATATTATTCTTTTAAGATAGTAGTCAAATATATATAAAACAAAAATTTGAAGTACAATATGTATTAGTCAAATATATATAAAACAAAAATTTGAAGTACAATATGTATTCTTTCAATAAGTTTGTAATAATCTTGAGATGCTCAAATGAGGATTATGAAGTGTTTAATTTGTGATTGGCGATTGCAACTTTAGCTTTTTTTTTCTTTAAGTACGTTCTTTTCAGTATTGAGATTAAAAATAATTTTCTTGAAAATGTATTTTCTTCTTTTTGTTTATTTCAAATTTTAAAAATTGAAAGCCATTTGATTCCTTCTTGAAAATGCACTTTCCTATTTTATTTATATTAGGAATTTTAGTATCCTTTTTTTGTGCTTTGCCCCAGATCGTTTTTGCAATGGTCTTAGATCCGTAGAGATAACTAAGGTGTCAATGGTTCGGTTCGGCCGATTATTTTATAAAATCTGTACCATACTAACATTTCGGTTATTCTATTATATATAATTAAAATTAGACTTTTCGAAACCGCTCCAATTATGTCGGTTTCTCTTCGGTATCGGTGCGGTTTGGTTAATTTTTCGTATTTTTTTAAATATCATGTAAAATTCACCAGTAGAAGTAGAATGCAATAACATACGTTCTTTAATAGGACTTAGCAAAACTTTCTAGACATTTTTACTGTATAAAGGGTGACGAATTAAAAAAATATATGAAAGATGACTAGAGTACAGATCCATCAACTATTCTACAACAACGTAAAAGAAATCAAGCAAAGGCAAAAAAAATATAAATCGCACGAGGGGAAAGATATTAACCAAGCTAGGGCTCAAGAATAAAGTCTATAGAAGATTAACTATTCAAAAAGATAAATCTAAATTATATGAAAGGAAACATATTTAATACATTGTAGTTTGCTACTTATAATCGCTAGAATACTTTGTGTCCTGCCAATGAAGATACTTGAAATAACTCAGTTTAAGTAGAAGTAGCATAATAGGTTTTAGGAATTAGTATTTTGAGTTTAATTACATATTGGCTTGTAATAGTTTTCATAATTCCAAGGCCCAAAGAAAAATTTAATGTATTATTATTTTTACACTTACTATATAAATATATTTTTCACATGTAAAATTTATTCGGTACGGTTCGGTATTTTTTCAGATTATTTTTATAAAATAAAAAACATACCCAAATTATCGATGCGGTTATAAATTTATATAAAAACCTGCGATTTCTTTAAAAAAAACCTAAAAATCAATTCGGTGCGGTACGATTCGGTTGATTTAATCGATTTTTAAATATTCGTTGACACCCCAGAGATAACATTAAAAAAAACGTCAGAAACTTTGCCGTTGTCTAATACGAATTGAAGTCATTCTCTTAGAATAAATAAAATGCTCCTTTAAAAAGTCCTATTTATACTACTCCTAAATGGATTAAAATTTAAGTTAACACTATATAATAATAAAAGAATTTACAATAGAATTTAACTGATCATAACAGTATGAATATTATCTTTCCATGTTGCAAACTAATAGAGTATTCTTTTTATCGAATCTAACTCATACGTACTGATAGAGTAAAAAATATTTGCATTATTTATATATTTAATTGATTGTTAGAATTAACTATTATTTGATTCTTGTTATAGAAATTGACTTTTTAAGTGACACGAGTATATATATGTATTTCTTATGTCTATCAAGTGTTTTCACGTATTATCGCAGTGCTCGATTTATTTTGATTTCCGATTGAGGAACAAGAAAAAAAATGGAACTATTCTATTTCTACTCGCCCCCGACTACGTGTCCTTTGGATCCTTCACCCGCCTGCCACCCGTGGAAGCAAGCTAGCTCCTATGTTGGAAAGTTGGGGGAAGAGTGCATTTCCATCGCGAAAGATTCAATCCAGCCAAATTTTCAATCTGCAGTCAAATGTTAATTACAAAATGAATGAAGATGGGATAAGCTACATCGACACAATGAGAGATTGTTGCTCGAGCTCTCTGAAAATGTTGCCGGGTACGTGTCGGATCTACCAAAAGCAGTGCATTTTTGGAGGATCCGCCACAGGTGCGGCAAAATTTTGAGAGTTCGCAACATAGCTGAGAGATGAGATCGTATCACACACAAACAGAAAACACAGTGCTTTAACAACACTTTCAGTAACTTAAAGAACTATTCGAAACTACAAGTGGTTGTTAGACTGAGGTATCTCTCCAGCGTCACAACTATAGCTCTTTCCAGAATATGAACTTCACCTTTATCAAAGACACAATAAGATACTACAATTCACGACTACCTTTTGGAGACGGGTTCTTAAATATGATCTCAATAGAAACAGAGTTCTATCCAAGTCCATCTGGTACAGAGACACAGTGAGTGGATCAACACCATTTTTTGAAAATTCCTCCACTGTTTCTTCCTGAAGAGCAAAGATTAAGAAGCATCAGCAATGCAATATATTCTAAACAATGAAGCCACATAGATTAATAATGAGTAACCTAAGACGAGAAACTACAGCGAAAGTAAATTCACAAAGATTTGGAATGAGTAACCTAAGATGAGAAACTACAGCATTATCAAATGAAACATAGATTTGGACTGTTAGAGGATTTTACAATCCATACTGATTAGTACACCAATACTGAAGATATAGTTTTTTTAGGAAATAAAATCTTTACATTAAATGAACTCATAGGGTGAAGTTTTATAGCTGAAGTACAAATAAGAGCTCCCGTCAGATACATTCCTCAATCATAACATCAAGATTACCTAACCAGAGCTACTAAGCAATTGTTCCCCAATCACATTAACAATTAAAGCTTCTGCAATGATTTCAACAATGTCCTATTCGCGACCTGTCTGACGGCATCTTTCATCCTAACATGTCTTCAGTTGTTAGTTTGAACTCAAAACACTCTGCTGAAGTAGATCTTCATGAAGTGTCTCGACGGATTGAAGCCAATCAAAATAAAGATGGATGAAAGGACTATGTCCAGAAAAGGTAATACGCCATAACCTAAAAAGTTGAGGTAATGAAAGTAAGAAGCAGATACCATGAAGAGCAAATTTGACAGCAAACCAGGAATGAGACCATGAGCCATCAAAACAGGTGAGAGAAAATAATGTATGACATAGCAAAACAAACAGAGGGAAAAAAGAGTTGCAGTGGACATTAAATGCATACATACAACCATTCTACCCACTGTTCCATTAAGTAGCAGCAACAGCACAAAATGATAAAGTCACGATAATCGTTGTTTGGATGAGAGCGTAACAGCTTTTACATTGTGATTAGCACACAATTTTATATTACAACCAATAACTTCATTTGTGATTTACGAAATGTGGCTATATCCTGTACAATAGGCTTCAGTTTATTATTAATAAGCAATTACAAGAAGCTTTCTACCGGACAAAATCATCACATCCAAAACCACCATGTTAAACAACTTACTAGTATTCGTACCCGCTCGTTGCGCGGAGATTTATAAAAATTAAAAATAGTAAGAAACTTTTATTTGAATGATACGTTAGTCATAAAGAAGCATGATAGAAACGGTATTTCAGATGTAAGTTTATCCTGGATTTCGCACAATCGCACTACTCGAACTTACAAATTCTATTGCATGGAATTGCTGGAAATATCAGATATAGTGAATGGTTGAAGCTATCTTTGCAAAAATATGGAATGAAATACGACTCGTAAAAAAGAATCGACATTGACATATATGTTTAGAGAACGTGGATGAGTTAGTTTAGGATTGTTTCCCACTTTTGGGAAGACATATGTAGTGTGTAATTGAATTTTTCATATTTTTTTATTTGTTTTACTTTTTTTGATGATTGCACTACTCGAGGTTGCAAATTCTATTGTCTGGAATTTCTGGGAATTTGTCTGATCTAGTGAACGGTTGAAACCATCTTTTGCAAAAATAGGGAATGGAATACGACTCATAAAGAAATCGACATCGACATATATACTTAAGAAAACATGGACGAGTTAGTTTGGGATTGTTTCCCACTTTTGGGGAGACATATGTAGTGGTTATTTGAATTTTTCATTTTTTTTATTTATTTTACCTTTTTGACGATTGTTGTAGGTTTTTAAATTTCCAATGGTTTCCAATTGTTTTTGTATCCTTGCAGGTTTTTGTTTTTATTTTTCTTTTTTATTATCATTTCCTTACAATTATTTTTTTACCCTTGCAGGTTTTTAATTTTTTGTTTTGCTGAGAATATGCTCCTCGCATTTATTTTACCCTTGCAATTCTTTATTTATTAATTTTGCTAAGTGTTTTGCTCCACGCAGTTTTTTATTTATTAATTTTTGCTAAGTGTTTTATTTATTAATAAGCAATCACAAGAAGCTTTCTACCGGAAAAATCATCAAATCCAAAACCACATGTTAAACAACTTATTTGAGAGCATCAAGTTCCTAAGCTCTCGATTCACCAGCTTATTCGACAAACAACTATTTCCAGTGAAAAAAAGATTCTAACATTTCTTTCATGGTTCGTTTTTTACCTCCAAATAGAGCTCTCCAACATTACTGGACTAAGTTACACGTAAAGGTGGTATTGCCCAACAAACTTAAGTTCCAGTACTAATTTTTCCATCTTTTGAGCGGCAGATGCTTCTTAAACTAGGATATTTTATGAGTAATGCTCCTAGTGCTTTAAAAAAATTATGCACAACAAAAGGTGTAACTGTAAGTGTGTCATTGGTATATTGACATTAGAAAAATTACTAGTTACAGGGGAGACTAGAGAAAGAGGGTGCACGCGAACAAAATATTCCATTGAAGTCATGCTCCTGTAGGAATATTAATAGAAATAGCAGACAAAGTGCAAACACATGCTCTAGACTTAAATTTCTGTTATGCATTAATTGAATAATTGTTAAGGATACACAGTCAAGGATACTTATAAGAGCTGGAGTTTACAGAGTTAATAAAACCATTAGGAAATCTGGTCAATGGTTCCTGCTTGTATTTTCTGGTGCAATTGGATAGAGAGAAACAAGAGATGTTTTGATGGAAACTCAACTACTATAGGTTCTTTAAAGGTTCTATTTATTGCCAATTTGTTTTGCTAGTCAAGACTATACCCTATCAATGATATCGGTCATCTTTTAGATTTTATTAGTTCTTTAGCTCTGGCTTAGTCAATTATGTATAGGAGCCAGGAATATATTTTGTAAGCTCAAACGCCGAATCATGTACTTCTTGCATCTTCTTGATGCCTTGTATTGAAATCACTTTATTAAAAAAAAAATTAATTGAATAATTTTCCAGTGAAATTATCTCTACTAGATGTAAGTATGTCCAAATAAAAGTGAATCTCATCCTTTTAAGAAGACCACGAAACTTCAGTTGAATCATGCTAGAGTCTGGGGCAAAACAAAAACTTTTGTGTTTCTACAGTATAGTCCCTCATAAAAACCCATCTGAAATTATGAGACCAGCTAATAATTCCCAACCTGAGCCATATGTCCACCTACACAATGCCAAACGAAGTACAAATTTAACACAAAATAAGTATTAATATCTCTGTCCGTTTTATGTGCTGCACTTTTTTTTTATTAGTCTGTCCCATAAAGAATAACACCATTCTATATTTAAAAATAATTTAACTTTAAACTTCTCATTTAACCCTCATACCACAAATGTGCATGGCTTATTTTAGACTACAAGCTTCAAAAGTCTTTCATTCTTAAATTCCGTACCCAATCCTTACATAAAATGGGATGGAGGGAGTGACATAGAAAGGAATCTATCTAATACTTAGAATATAAGGTGAAAGCCAAAGTTCAAAAATTAACCAGACAAATCTAAATATGTAAAATGTGCATACCATCAACTGGATCTGTTCTCTAGACCGCTGAACTAAAGCAGCCTCAAATTGAAGAATTTCAGGAGCAGCCTTCTCATTCCGCCATGCCCGTTTCAAGAGCTCCGCATCAGTCGTTGAAAGTAAAGATTCATAATCATCGTCCACCCCAGCTGAATATCCGGATGCATCACCTGAATCCATTTCTCCCCTTCTCACCAAAGATTCAAGCTTTGCTGCAGACACACCTTGAATTACAATCCTAAAACAACATAAAATAAATAGAAAGAATAATTGTGCAACCAGTGCTTTTTCACTATATTACACCAGGAATTGACAAAAAATTTGGCTAGAAATATCATAAGATGAGCATTTCACAGTGAAACAATTCCTATTAAAGGGGAAAAAGACTGGCAATAGACAATATCTAAAAGTTCTGAAAGAATTTTTTAAGAAAACAAAAAGCTACAGGATTCTAAAAGGAGAAGATATTAGACCCAGCGAAAGAATTCGAAAAAGGAAGCAAGCCCCTAACCACAGATGAAATTGCTCTGGTGGTTTAAGATTTTGAGATTTACTTAATGCGCGCAACTTCAATTTGGATCGATGGGCTAGGAAGCTAAAAGGAGTTCAAGAAAATGGATAATACGTGATTTGCACGTGATAATTCCCAGTCATCCCTTTTGCGTTTTGTCTACTAGTAGAGAGTAAATATCAGATTTATCCTCCCCATTTTTTAGTTTCCCTGACTTAAATTACAAAATTAAAATATCCAAGGAACTTATAAAAGTAACAGGGAAAAATGGGTAATTCAAAGACGAAGAGGGTGCTAAACACCCTCAATGTACATGTTAAATTGAAATAACATCATGTCCATTACAAGTCGAGATTTTACTTTTCTAAGGGAACTGAGAAAATCCAAAATATAAATAATTTTCAACATTAGGTGGATTAAAATAACCCCATTTTTGCTACAACGTTCGCCTCTTAACGTTGGTTTTTCTGAAAATGTGACAAATGCTAGGACAACCAACTTCATTCATCAGTCACATTGATTTTGATCACATATTAACCAGTATTGAACTAGGAGTAAAGTTTTTGTTTTTATTTTATTCTAGGAAATGGTGTTTGTAATAGGAAAACCAAAATAAGAAAGCAAAATTGTTGATAAGATTTTAACACTCTCGTTATGGTGCAAATTAAAGAATGAAGATTCAGCCTTTGGTGGCAACACTAACGTCCTATAATCTCTCTTTACCTTTACTGTTTTTTTATGACTACGAGCATGTATGTTTGGCCTAAGATGATCAAGTTTTTCTTCTCCAATTACCTTAACATTGTTGGCCATGTATAGGGATGGTAATGGGCGTGGCAGGGCTTGACAAGTCTTGACCTGCTAATATTTTGACCCGTTCTATCTTGCTCATTTAACATTTTTCTAGATTTTTGCCCTGCCCTGCCCTGCCCCTTTAAGTCACGTACAGGTGAGTTTGCTTTAATTATTTATGTTCGGTCTTATTTTACGATCATATACAAAACTATGCTAATTCATCATTTAAAGAAATTAGTTACATTATTTTTATGGTCACGATAAAAGATTTTTTTTAAATTGCTTTCCAAATATGGGATGTATTAAGTTGGATTTGATTTTATGGATATATATTTGCACTAAAAGTGTCCAATTCTGTTTTAAATCCAATTTCAGAGCTTGCTATAACATTCATCTATATCAAATTATCAATATTACACATAATTTTCTTTAAATTTCTTTTCCTAAAAGTACCAACTGGAGGTTCAGTATCCAATGAGTGGCTGCAACATCACTTTGGACAAAATGGTGGTATTCAAATCTCACGAGTACCTATTTTATCAACAAGGAAAGAAAAGGGAACTAGAAAAAACTGTATTAGCAACTAAATTATCAGGTGAAGAAGGACAAGAACAGAAAATCAAGTCTTTTAGTATTCAGCCAAGGACAAGAAAAGAAAATTCAGTCTTTTAGTATTTAGCTTTCACTATAAGAGACTATAACTAATGTCTGAAAAATTAAAGCCTATAACCTAATGCGCGAGCCAAGAAAACAAAATCTAATTAAATTGGAAGTCAATATTATTCTTGATTAAGACATAGCAAACTATATTGTTGTGGACACCTATTAATAGAATTTTTCATAATGGCGATGTTCGAATGTCACCACCCAAAAAGCCATCAAAGATCGTGATGACGCCTAACCTGCATGCTAGGCAAACAACACTCAACAATAATAGAGGCAATTATTAAGTTATTATCAGAGTTATGATATAAATAAAAGCAGAATAAGTCTCAAAATAACACCATAATATATATAAAACAAAGACAGGGTTTAAAAACGACCATAATTGTCTAACCAACAC
Organism: Nicotiana obtusifolia; assembly: GCA_002018475.1. Lineage (NCBI taxonomy): Eukaryota > Viridiplantae > Streptophyta > Magnoliopsida > Solanales > Solanaceae > Nicotiana > Nicotiana obtusifolia. The sequence goes on from MCJB01047230.1 coordinate 44,073, forward strand.
CAAAAGCCCGGTGTCATTATATCACAAGCATCCAAGAAAGAGTAATCTATATCAACCAAATGACAACATTTGTCTTGGAAAAAGTAAATGGATAGAAATGGATAATAATGAAAGGGGACTCTATGTGCTGTGGATCGAACAAATAGGGCAGCTCACCACGAAGTCTCCAATGCAAGCTCTTGAGTAGTTGGATGGATAATGTCGTGCCCCATTTTCTCATGAAAGCGGGTTTCGACATGTAACAACTCCTTTAAACGGGTATTAAAAGAGAAGAGTCGCCATCTAATAATTTTAAGGTGCGTTAGGGTACCTACTTGCAAATAAGTCCGATTTGACTAGTTAACATCACCAAAGATCAGGTAAGGGTTCAAGTTACCTCAAAGAGAAGTTTTTAGGCACTCTTCGAGGTCCACAACTGTGGTTCCTGGCAAAATTTTAGACTATGTGGGAATATTGGGTTACTACTCGAAAGTTAAACTAGTTTGTTATTACTACAAGGTTAAATATGCAAACAATTAGAGATGAACAAATAATTACTTAATCAGTCAAATGCAAAAAGAAAGAACTGATAGCCTAAAAGAACTAATTAATTATTTAAAAGGGGACCTAAATTGTTAAGCCTAATGGATCAACTCACGCGCAAAGTCTGCTAAGACTTTTATAGCCAAAGTGCAATGGCTATTTGGGCAATTTGTGTATCATCTCTGCTACCCTCATTACTATCTTTAAATTGTTGCCTAAAGCGTACTAATTGATTCTAGCACGTGCCTTAAGACTGCTATATGTCCCTTCCTATAGTCCAGATAGTTTAGGAGGCATTGGAAACTATCTAATAGGTGGTGCTAGACTTGAAGAAAAGCTCAAGTTTCTAGTCTAATTACTTATTAGCTTCACGTAAAGGGGAGCACATTGGTCTTAGCACACAGGACGAGCAAGGGCTCATGTTGGCCTCCGAATTTATTAAGTAATTAATAATTACTGGAATAGTAATCTAGGGATCTTAAAAATGAACTAAGTTACTTGATATAATACTCAAGATCTGAAACAAGATTAAGCAAATATAATTGAGAACAAGTATGATAAAAGGGCGTGTTTAAAAGAGTAAGCATAGCAGAATATTTATAAAGGCAATTTTGATCTTTTACTAACCAATGTATCAAAAAATAAAATATTATTCATCAAAATTTTATAAACCCAAATGGGCAGGTTTATTGGTAAAGAAAATCTTAACTTAATGATAAGGCCAAATATCCAAAATACTTGCGAAACTAACCCCAGATTATCATTTTTTGAACCACAATTAAAGAAAATTTCAGATTTTGGATAAAGCCAAGTGAACCTATATGCTTAGAAAAAAAAGGAATGAGTTTTAGAACTAGAGTAAGATACAAAGAGGTGCAGATAATTTCAGAATAGAATCAAGCGCTTACCAAAAATTTAATACTATAATAGACTCAAATGGACTACAGCAATTAGGATACTAACTTTCAACAAGTCTAGAGTACTTTAGCTTTTTATTAGTTTACCAACAACATGTCAAAAAATTTGTAAGTTTGAGCAGTGAATTATAAATGACTCAGTCTACTTTAAAAAACGCATATCACTACTCATAAGTAATTAGGATTAGCAAGAAAATATATTTTGATATACTTCTATGCAATATCTAGCTGTTAGACTAGAATTGACAACTAATCATATAAGTGAAACTTTCAAATAAATACTTAGCACATAATATCACCTTTTCCATTATGACAAAGTTATTGCATATGTTTACCCTTAAAACCGGATAATAATTGAATTTGTTCGTGGTGCTAAGGATCCGTGAATCAATTTGATACAATGTGAAAATATGATGTAGAAGGTTAAAGTATAATAAGTAAAAAAGAACAGTCAAACCACAAATATCCAACAGCTGATGATGAAATATGAGAAATAGGGGAGTATTTTGATGAACAGCGGTATAGAAATGAATAATAACAGAAATATATTATTTTTCTCTTTCAAAATGTGTCGTGCCTTACAATGGGGAGCCAATGCCCTTCTTATAGGTAAATGAAAGAGTCCTAAATAAAGTAATAGACTGATTACAAGGCAAATCCCATTAATTACGGGATTGAATATCCCAAGATGATGGCATAACGGCTATAACAGTTGAGGAAATTGCTCCTGGCGAGATATCCGGGATTGGCGAGATATACGGTCCGAAGCCGATCCTTTGTTACGAGGCATCCCATGGCCGACCATATCGGTTGTCCCATTTCGGCTGTTCCGGCCTACATGCCTGACTTGTTGATTTCGGACCGGGATGGCTCGGCCTCAAATTACAACCGGTCCCAACCTTACTCGATTGCATCCGACCCAATACAGATAGTCCCCTCGTTTATTGGAGAGTAAGGACAAAAAACGATATGAGTTATCAACCTTTGAACTTCTTGACTAAAGCGATCGATATTCCCGCTAAACGTGACGCGGAAGCACAGCTGTCAAAATCGCTTATCCCCAAAAAGATCCTATGTATGACAGTAGCGTAGTGATGCACACAACCGTCGATGCAGGAAATCATTACATGCCTTTTGCATAACTTTGTACCTTTTTATTGCATTAAATTCATACCTCATTTTCTAACACGACCTATGTATTCAAGCAAGTTTTAG
>MCJB01047230.1:53280-76409 GCA_002018475.1 Nicotiana obtusifolia
ATCTGGTTATATCCAGAATAGGCGTCGAGAAAACTTAGAGTCTCGTGGCCAACAGTAGCATCGATCATACGATCGATGCTGGGCAGCGGGAAAGAATCTTTAGGGCAGGCTCTATTTAAGTCCTTATAATCTATACACATTCTAAGCTTGTTCCCCTTTTTTGGCACTACAACTACGTTAGCTAACCATTCGGGGTATTTTACCTCCCGAATGGACCCTATATTCAAAAGCTTGGTTACCTCTTCCTGAATGAAAACCTGCTTGACTTCGGATTGAGGCCTCCTTTTCTGCTTGACCGGCCGGAATTTTGGCTCGACACTAAGCTTATGTGTCGCAATCTCCGGTGGTATGCCTGTCATATCCAAATGGGACCAAGCAAAAGAGCTTTCATTAGCTGAAAGGAAAGAAAGTAGTTTGGTCCTGAGCTCGGAGTTCAAACCCGAGCCCAGGTATACCTTACGGTCGGGTGCGTCATAGCGGATCGAGATTTGCTCCAACTCCTCGATTGTCGACTTGGTAGCGTCGGCCTCATCCGGGACAACAAAGGATCAAGGTACCCCGAAGCTGTCTTCATCGGGCTGATCTCCCTCGCCCTCATCTGTCGAAGGCGGCCTTTGTGAATGCTATTTGGCCTTCTGTTGGGGATTGATAGACTTCGATGTTGTTTCTTCTATCACGAACATCTCCCTCGCCGCATGCTGTTCCCCATAAACGATGATGATTCCTTCGGCCGATGGGAATTTTAACATCTGGTGCAAGGTTGATGATACTGCCCTAATGTCATGTATCCAGGGTCTTCCGAGCAGGGCGTTATACCTCATATCACCCTCGATTACACAGAACCTCGTTGCCCTGGTGGTACCGGCGACGTTCACCATCAATGTTATCTCTCCCTTCGTTGTTTCCGATGCCATATTAAAACCGTTGAGTATCCGGACCTCGGAAACCATTTGATTCGTTAGCCCCAGCTGTTCAACGACCCAGGACCGGACTATATTGGCTGAACTTCCAGGGTCGATAAGCACGCGCTTTACCCGGGTATCGTGTACCAACATTGATATTACCAGTGCATCGTTATGGGGTTGTGCAAGGCCCTCGATTTCCCTGTCGTTGAAGCATAGAGTTCCTTCAGGCACAAAGTCCCGAGTTCGTTTCTCTCGAGTGATGGAAATTTTTGTGCGCTTCAATACCGGTACTAGGGGTGCGTCCGTACCTCCAATTATCATATTGATAGTATATTTCGGCTCCCTTTGATCTGCCGGCCTGTCCCTGTTCTCATAATGATTCCTTGCCCGGTCGATAAGAAATTCCCGAAGATGCCCGTTCTCAAGCAACCGTGCCACCTCCTCTCTCAACTGCCGGCAATCTTCCGTTCTATGACCGTGAGTGCCATGATATTTACATACAAGGTTAGGATCCCTCTTGGCGGGGTCTGTTTGCAACGGTCTTGGCCATCTGGTGTCTTTGATACGGCCAATTGCTGAAACCAGGGTTGCCGAGTCGACATTAAAGTTATACTCGGACAGCCGGGGCGCCTCCTGTCGATCATTGGTTTTCTCGAAGTTGCCCTTTGGCAACGGCCTTCTGTTCCTTTGATTCACTTCGTACCTGTTTCCCTGTCTCGGGACTTTGAGTCCCCTCGATACAAGCCGTCGATCTTCCGGGTACGGTCGATGCCTGTCCCGATTCGACCTTGGTTCACGAAAGTTGTCTCTTCGAGGTCGATCAAAGGTCTTAACTGTATAAGAGGAACCTGATGCAACCCCGACCTGATCATCCTCTATCCTGATTTTTGACTGATACCGGTTACGGATATCCGCCCAGGTGATGGCCGGGTATTCGATCAAACTCTGCTTGAGTTGCCTAGATGCTGTAGAGCTGCTGGTATTCAGCCCTTGGATGAAAGCTGGCACTGCCCAGTCGTCTGTAACTGGTGGTAGATCCATCCGCTCCATTTGGAATCGAGATACGAACTCCCTTAACGTTTCACTGTCACGTTGTCTGACTTTGAATAAGTCGGACTTCCTTGTTTCGACCTTAATGGCTCCTGCATGGGCTTTCACAAATGTATCAGCTAACACAGCGAAAGAGTCGATGGAGTTCGATGGTAGGTTATGATACCACGTCATCTCTCCCTTGGATAGAGTTTCTCCAAATTTCTTCAGGAGGACGGACTCGATTTCGTCGTCCTCGAGATCGTTCCCCTTTATAGCGCAAGTATAGGCTGTCACATGCTCATTAGGGTCTGAAGTTCCGTTATACTTAGGAATTTCGGGCATGCGAAACTTCTTGGGGATCAGCTTCGGAGCGGCGCTGGACGGTAATGGTTTCTGTACGAACTTTTTGGCATCCAGGCCTTTTAATACCGGGGGTGCTCCCGGTATCTGGTCTACCCTTGAGTTATATGTTTCGACTTTTTTATCGTTGGCCTCAATTCTCTTTTCTCCTGTCTCGACCCGCTTAGTTAACTCTTCCAGCATTTTGATGATCCCGAAGTTGGTCCCCGAGCCGCTCTCATCCGGTTGCGCTGCGACTGGTTCATTTTGCTCGGTTGCTGCCTGAGGGGGAACGTTTTCTGCCCTGTCCGGGCTCTGAATGCGGCTTTGCAATTGGGCTATCGCCGCTTGCTGAGCTTGTAGCATGTCAAATATTATCCTGAGACTGATCTCGCTCTCTCCGCTTTGTTGAATCCCCGAGCGGTTCTCCCCCCGTACGATGTGCGACGAGCCGGGTGCCTGGTCGGCATCGAGCGCCATTTGAGAATTGACGTCGACTGGGGCCTCATGTCCGGGCATGGTGTTGTTTTCAACTTGGTTGTTGAACTCGTCGTTGATTTGTGCCATGATTAATCTGTAACCTGAAAAACAGAGAATTCTGTGAAGAGCAAGTGTAAAATTATGTTTGAAAGAGAAACGTACCAAAAGTTCACTAATATCCTTGGCCCCACGGTGGGCGCCAAACTGTTTACCCTTAAAACCGGATAACAATTGAATTTGTTCGTGGTGCTAAGGATCCGTGAATCAATTTGATACAATGTGAAAATATGATGTAGAAGGTTAAAGTATAATAAGTAAAAAAGAACAGTCAAACCACAAGTATCCAACAGCTGATGATGAAATATGAGAAATAAGGGAGTATTTTGATGAACAGTGGTATAGAAATGAATAATAACAGAAATATATTATTTTTCTCTTTGAAATGTGTCGTGCCTTACAATGGGGGGCCAATGCCCTTCTTATAGGTAAATGAAAGAGTCATAAATAAAGTAAAAGACTGATTACAAGGCAAATCCCATTAATTACGGGATTGAATATCCCAAGATGATGGCATAACGGCTATAACAGTTGAGGAAATTGCTCCTGGCGAGATATCCGGGATTGGCGAGATATACGGTCCGAAGCCGATCCTTTGTTATGAGGCATCCCATGGCCGACCATATCGGTTGTCCCATTTCGGCTGTTCCGACCTACATGCCCGACTTGTTGATTTCGGACTGGGGTGGCCCGGCCTCAAATTACAACCGGTCCCAACCTTACTCGATTGCATCCGACCCAATACATGTACTTGAGCTTGTATTGCTACGTAGGAGCATAGAATGCACTTCAATAGGAATACACATTTTAATTATATTTGTAATTAATGTCTTGTGACTATTGCAAAATATTTTCTACAATTTGTACAAATAGGTATTATGTTTCATAATGCCCTGAATATTCTGCGTCTTGCCATTTTCTTGAACGTGAAGATAAGTTGGTTTCCAACTTAAGAAACGCAAAACCCCTGCATTAAGATCAATTATTGGTGTATATATTTGTTTGCGCAATTGAATGCGTGTGTTTGTTTTGGTTTGAAATTAAATGACAATTTAGTCATTCAATTGGAAAAGGTAAAAAACTATACACATTCAATTGTGCAGACCATTTTATAGTACGAATATGTATTATGTTTTTTTGCCTTTTCTTGGATTATAAAATTTGTACTTCAATTTTATTTGGAACGAATTATAGTTATGTTTTATAGATTGAAATAAGGAGATGATTTATTTAAGGTGTAATATTAATTGAGTTTGAAAATCCAAAATATTAGGACTTCTTATATAGTTCATGTAAGGAAAGATTTAATATCCAAAAATTAGTTGATTTTAAAGTCCTAAATATTAGGAAAGTAATTATATTACAAATTTTATCTAATATAAAATTTATTTTTAAAGGGTAAAAAAGGCGAACGATATTTTATTAATGGTCTTCGTGCTTTTAATATAGTATAGATAACTGGTAAATTATATATCAACTTGTAATTAAGTTAAAACTTAAACACGAGTGTAAATAAATTTCTAATGTAGTACTAGAGCCTTCAAAATGGCTTGGCCCGTGAGGCCAGCGCAAACCATCCCGCTACTTAGGTAAGGTTGGGCTAGAATTTTTGAGCTCATTTAAAACTAAGGCTTATAAGCCTGGCCCAAGTTATCCCGTTGGCCCTTAACGCTTGATCGAAGCTGGGCCTGGACCGACCCGTGAGCCAAAAATTAATTAAATTTAAATTAATTAGTTATTAAATATTTAATATTTAAAAAACTAAAAACTAAAAAAATTATTAACTATAATCTCCATTCCCCAACCATAGATTGCTCATTTACCCTTCCATATCAACTAAAATTTAGATTTTTGGCATGCATGTAATATGACAAAATTAGTTTTTCTTTTGCTTAATTAATAACGAATTCAAAAAGTTTTAGGTGGCCAATAACAATATCTTTTCAAAAGAAAATATTACTTTAAGTGGTCAATGATCAGTTCAGATTACTTTAATATATTATTAATATTTAAACTGCTCTTCAATATAAAAAAGATCAATTTAAAATACACACAAAAAAAATTGACCACTAGCAAATTTCAAGAATTTTAAAAATTTTATGGACTATAATGATGAAATCAGCAAATGATGTTAATCCTAAATTAAAAAATCTTAGCATATAAACTTCTTGAAGCAATCTCTGAATCTAAGGAAAATAAAAGAAAGGTATTAAGAAAATATTAATGTAACTCTAAAAGAGAAGAGCTAGAAATATAGAGAAGTTGCATTTCAATTACGAGATTTCTTATCAAATATCAAGCTTTTTGTACGCTCTAAGCAAATAGAAGTTGTTTATATGATTAATCGACTACGTCACGAAAAAATATTTAAGGATTTAAAAAAAAAATTAAAAAAAATTGAAGGGCCTGCCCGCCTTAGCCCGCGACCCTCTTAGGGCTGGGTTGAGCTGGCCATTTTAAGGCCCATTCATATGGCGGGCCAATCCGTTCTAGCCCACCAAATTTAAAAGCCCACGAGGCTTGGGCTGGACTAGGCTGGGTGGGTCCGTTTTGACAGCCCTATGTACTACACATAGGTAAAAATCCCTTGTTTTTATTAAGGTTAAAACGTTTGAATCTAAATACACATCTGAATATTAATGTGTATATTAAGACTAAAACGTCTAAATCTGTCTGCACATTGCATTAAGATCTGAATACTGAATAATTAAGATTGTTCGTTTTCTCAACATTTGAATATATAAAACTTGTCTTTATTTAAAAATTAATAAGTATAAATTCAAATCGAATAGCACCAATTAATCTAAAACTAAATTAATAAAATATTTTAAAAAAATTATTTTGTGGTTGATGGTGACGATGGCTAACAATGGTGGTTGTAGGAACCGATTGAGAATTGGCTGGTTGGCTCGTGGTGGTTGATAATAATGATTATGGGTAGTAGATAATGGATGACTAAAGTGATTAATGATGATGGTTGATGATGGTGGTGACTGGCAATATGAGTGATATATAGTGGTGCTTGATATTGCTAATTGTTGATTGTTGTAGTAATGGTGGTTGGTGGTGATGATTGTAAATGATGGCTAGTGGTAATGACAACTGACATTTGTGTTTGGCAACAATGGTGGTTGTGGCTGAGGATGGTGGTAATGAGTGGTGGATAGTGGATGGTAGTAGTCTATAATATGGGGGACATTGATAGCAGTAGTGATGGTGATTAGTGGTGAAAGTGTATGAGTAATAGCAAAATATCATTTTTACATAAATTCTTGAATGTATAACATCTTAATGATATTAAGACTCTATTATAGATTTTCATCATTAAGATCCATTCAGACCCATTAAACAGTTGTAAAATTGAAACCAAACAAACAGACTTAATAGATAAGATCTGAATGATTAAGATTCAAATTTAAAAAATAATCGCGCTTAATGATTGAGATCTGAATGATTAAGATTTAGACCTCTATTAAGCGCAAACAAATGACTGGATCAACAAAGTACTATGGACTTGTTTGTCCATACATTGTTTTTTCTTCTTTTTGATTTTTTTTTTCAAAAATGTGTTTGTCCATGAAAATTTCTAAAATTTTGAAGATTTTTTAAAAATAAAATTTTCAAAAATCAAACAATAATTTTGACCACTTTTTTCAAATTTTTTGATTTAATTTCTCCACTCACAAGAATACAATATTTTTCAAGTGAAATGTATGTCCAAACATAATTTTAAATTTCAAATACTATTTTTAACTTAACTGCAAATACTATTTTTTTTCAAAATTATAAATTTTATGTCCAAATGTACTATCTCTACTATATTTTGATGATAATCTTACTTCTAATTTTTTTTTTTTCTAAAAAAGAATGACAATGTTCAGGGCATGAGAATCAAAAGTATCTACTTTGTACTCTCACTTTAGTTATTGATTTAAATCTTTTTGAAAATAAAATTTACATAAAAATACTATATATCAAAGTTTTTTTAAAAAAGTTAAAGTATTTAATGTTTGAAAAAATCATAGCAGCAAAAGAAAAAAAAGTTTTTCTTTCTACTAATAGGGGGAGGGGAGCACAAAGGGGAGGAAAATATAATATACGTGAGAATTGATCCCTTACTGCATAGTGAAGGATGAGAGACTCACATCATGTGAGCTACTCTCCATTTAATTTCCAAATAGTAATAGTCCCATATAAAATCAATTTGAAAGAATAAAACATATAGCCTCTCGAGAATAAAAAATGAAAACCCCCGAAAAATAAATACTACCTCTAACCAAGTAATTAACGCGAGTTCCTTGGTGTTGGAGAGAACTGCAATTCTTATTTTAGAATATCACAGTTAATTAACCAAGATGATATAGATCGCGGTGTGATGTCGTGTTATAATTTTATATATTTTAACGTTATTTACTTTATTTGCTTGTTGTTTGGATACTAATTTGTGCGACAATTGAGTTTAGTAGATTTTTTTTTACATGTAGGAATGCTGGAACATGAAGTAGAGAAAAGTTGCACAAAATGATACCTCAAAGCTACAAAATGGAGCAATAAAAGAAACGTACAAGGCAATGAAAAGTCATGACCATAGACAGTGCAAGGCTTTGTCCAGGGCACTGTCATTGGCGCTTCTGATAGTGCCTCGCGGGGAAATGTTGGTGCCTCGGCAATGCCACGCGCCGACGATGCTATCCGAGCCACTTTTATTTTCTCACTATTTTTTGACGTGTAGACTTCGACCCCAACCTTATAAATACCTCCTGAACTTAGTTTTTATGGGAGAGACATTATTGGAGAGGCAAAAGGCTACAAGAAATTTGGAAGCAACTAATCACTAGAGTTTTCTCTTCCGTTCTCCTTTAATCTGTATTTTAATGCTTTTTCAATTATTATCATGATTGTTAGCATGACTATGAATAGCTAATTTGTTAACTAAGTTTTTGATGGAATCTTTTGTAGGATAAATTCTTGTCACAACCCTAATTTTCCTCCGTAAGATATCCTTAAGGCACCTAATCTCTAAGACCAGGTAAGCCTAACATTTATGCAGAAATAACCGAAATAATAATTAAAGACTCAAAATCCAACAACTAGTATAAAAAAAATCTCCACAACTTAGTATATACATAATTGCTCAAAATCGGCGAAATAAAAGTCACAAGCTCAGGATAGGGAAATAAAATAATCCAGGTGGAGAGGGGACTCCGAGGCTTGCGGATGCTGGCAGGTGTACCTTGAAGTCTCCACGCACGGACTCTACTCATTGGCGCCCGGACTGGTAGGAAGTACCTGGATCTACACAAAAAGATGTATAGAAGCATAACATGAGTACACCACAACGGTACCCAATAAGTGCCAAGCTTAACCTCGGTAGAGTAGTGACGGAGTCAGGTCAAGGCCCTACTAGAATAAATAAAGGACTGAACAAGTATAAGGCAGTATAATAATAACAGTAATGAAATTGAAGCAACAAATAGCATACCAAGGTTAGCTACACGGAGCTAAAGCAATTAGTGCAACACGGAGGAAACAGTTAATAATATGCTAAGAAAACAACAACCAAAGACAAGTGCAAAACGGATAAATGCCAACAAGAGTCACTACCGAGGTACCGCCTCGTAGTCTCAACTCACAAGAATAAATCACAATCTTTCCTTATATCACCGCAGAAGCCTTTACATTTAGTTTTGAAAATCATTTGTCCTGAAATAACATCCCGCATTTTAGCCCACCTTATCACACCACATGACTTCTAGTAGTTCCCCTACTTACGCGTATCAAGCCCACCTTATCTCACCGCATGCGTTTCAGCCCAAAAATCTTATACCACCGCATGCGTATCAATATCACAACGTACCACAGATCGCACCTTAAGTGCCCAATATCATAACTTGCCAGAGAAACCAAACAATAACAGTAATTTCACAATAAAGAGCCCATGGCTCAACCACAAAGTACACAAGAGTCTCAACAATAATGACCGGAATGAAAAACTCAGCAGAATGGTATTTCACAACTTAATACTTTGCCTCAATATGAATCACGACCTTCATATCTCAATACCAATTTCAACAACAAGATATTCCATGATTCAACAACTTCAAGTTAACAGTTCAACAATTAAGTAATGAATAGGGAATAAAGGAAACAAGAACTTCAATTAGGGAAATTAGCATGTAAGAGAATAAGACTAGTAGACATGTGAAAATAGACTAAGAATGATGAATATAACATGTTAAGATAACTCAATTAAGACATGAAAGGAATCTACATAGCTAAAACCGGTAATTTTCACATTTAGCTCGTGTACGCACACGTCACCTTGTGTACATGGCTTCCACACATCACAATTATCACAAACAACACCAATCTTAAGGTGAAATTCCCCTACACGAGGTTAGGCAAGTCACTTACCTCAAATCACACTAACTCAATCCACTGGTTGGCCTTTTCCTCAATTATCCAACTCCGAACGGCTTGAATCTAGCCAAAACAACTTCATACTATAAATATAAACTATAGGAAATTAACTCAAACAATGAAATTATGATCTTTGCAAAGAATTAAAAAGTCAACCCAAAAAGTTAACCCAGGCTCGTTTCTCGGAACTCGAACAAATTTACAAAATTCGAACACCATTTGATAACGAGTCCAACCATACAAGAATTACTCAAATTTGACCTCAAATCTGCCTTTCAAAACTCAAAATTTACTCTAGGAAGTTCCTACCATTTTCCCCCAAATTTTCAACTCAAATCCCTAACCAGATGATAAAAACAACAATAGATTCGAGTAATTTAACCAAAACCGAGTTAGAAATTTTTACCCCAATAATCTCTCTGAAAATCTCCTAAAAATTTTGCCTCACACCGAGCTCTCTAAGTCCAAAATGTGAAATATGAAATGAACCCTCGATCTCAAACTTAAGTTCTGCTGCCCAGTGATTCCTTCTTCGTGAACGCAGAAAATGCCTTGCGTTCGCAAAGCACAAAACTGCTGCTGGCTAATATCCTCTTACGCGAATGCGAGAATCCACTCGCGAATGCAATGACCAAAGCTCCCAAGCTTCGCGATCGCGATGCCACACTCGCGAACGCGTAGACCAACCGCGTGAGGTCTCCCCAGCCTGCCTTTCCTCTTAGCGAACATGACTCCCTGTCCGCGATCATAATGCACAAAATCCTGACCCTTCGCGAACGCGAAGGGAAAATCTCCAGAAATCCTCGAAGACTCTACGCGAACGCGGGAACACTGTCACGAATGAATAGAAGGAAACCAGGCCTGTAGAGAAACCAAAACTTTAGCAATCCTAAATGTTCTGAAATGGGCCGAACGTGGTCCGAATTACACTCGAGGCCCCCAAGACCTCAACCAAACATACCAACAGGTCCTAAAACATCATACGAACATGCTCAAAGCGTCAAAACACATCAAACAACACTAGAATCACAAATTGCGCATCCATTCAAGCCTAAAGAACTTATGAACTTCCGAATTCCAAAACTAATGCCGATTCATGCCAAAACAACTCCGATTGACTTTAAATTTCTCACACAAGTCATAATTGACATTACGAACCTACTCTAACTTTCGAAATCGGATCCGACCTCGATATCAATAAAGTCAACTCCCGGTCAAACTTTCCAACCTTCCTAACTTTCAACTTTCCAACTTTCGTCAATTTATGCCGAAATGACCTACGGACCTCCAAATCAACATCCGAACACACTCCTAAGTCCAAAATTACCATATGTAGTTATCGGAACCGTCAAAACTCTATTCCGGAGTCATCTTTACAAAAGTCAAACTACGGTCAACTCTAACAACTTAGGACTTACTTAGAGACTATGTGTCCCATTTCACTCTGAAACTCACCCGAAACCAAAATCAAACACTCCGGCAAGTCACATAATCATAATATAGCATAGAGGAGTCAATAAATAGGGGACTGGGGCTAAAACACTTATAATGACCTGCCGGGTCGTTACAATTCTTGTTATGTTTTTATATAATTGAGCCGTTAGATTTCGCTACTCTTTCAACTACGTGTTTGTTGCTGTTGATTGAATGGACATAAATTGATTGTGTCTATTTAGTGTGTACTAATTGAGAGAGGGTATGCATTTATGTAGTTGTTGAACAACATCACCACTAACGTATGTGAGAGATCAATACGGAGGATTCAAAGGCCGGATTAGAGATAACGAAACCTTGGTGCGATCATAGTGAGCGGTGAATTAGTACCAGCTAGCACAGTTCGAGAAAATATATCTAGTAAGTTGTGGTAGTTGCTAGAGAGAGAACTACGATTCCCGAAGTACTCACGATCTGTAGAGAATAATTCGGCGATATTATAGAAGACATAGTGGGAAAGATCCGACAATTAGGGATATCATAACTCTAGATCTCCTTAATCTTGTCTCGAACCCTTGGTACCCCTAGTTGTTAATTTACTACTTTAATTTGTTAGTTAATTAGTTAGACATAAAACTCTTAATATTTATAACTTAGGAATTGTTCTAGCTTGTCTTCTTAGTGATATTGAACAGTTATAGTGAAACCTTAGTTCTCTGTGGTATTCGACTCTGGACTTTTAGACCAGTTTATGTTTGCAGCGACTGCTTATCCTTTTTAGGACTAGAGTTAGGTGTGATCAAATTTTGGCGTTGTTGCCGGAGAACTAACGTGTAGTTGTAGATGATTGCTAGGTTTCAAGTTTGAACTTTTATTTGTTTTGTTTTGTTTTGTTTTTTTAATTTTATTTTATTCTAACTGTTGATTTGAGAAACATGACATATTGGAATTATGAGAGTTTAAGTGTTGGTAATTCTACTGTTGATCCTCATACATATTGTGAAGAAAATAACCCGTGGTAAGATTATCAAATATTTTCGAGAACGAGTTATGTGCACCAACTCAATCTTATTTGTGGAATGTGTGTGATGTGTGTGGTGGTCAAAATGGTCACTTTCATGGTTGTGCTTAAATTTTTTATCCTCCCCAACCCCTTACTATGATGGTTCTACTTTTTCTTGTGAAGTGGATAGGAACAAAGGACCCAGGGATGATGACTTGAAAGTGATCAAGGATATGCGAAGGTACCTTGTGGGAAATAATAATGAGACGCAACTGCAGATACAAAGACAAGAGGCAACTATTCGCAACTTGGAGGCTCAAGTGAGTCAACTAGTTAAAGTTTTTAATGTTCAACAAGTTAATATTATAGATAGTAGTCATGAGCAGTGTGCATTAGAGACAAAAAAGGAGGTGCCAATAGAGGGGTCTAGAGTAGAACACCAACACTCTAACCAGCTAGAATTTGATGTTGTCAATATTGAAGAAATGATACTAGAGTCAGGCAAGGATATTGATGATACAAATTTAGTTGACTCCAGTATAATTTGTGTCGAGCAGGCTGAAAATCTTGAGGTTCAGGTATTTGAGCATGTCGAACCTCATTCCAAACACTTCTCTACATTATGTTTAGAAGGTGAAATGAGAATTGATCCTTATGAGCATAAAAAGGAGTCAAGGGAAGAGGTAGATGAGCCTTATATTTTGAAATTTTCAAGACCGTCTAGGCAAGGTAACACCTGTCGGTCGAGAGTCAAAAGGTGCATGAGAGTTTACTTAATTTTTGGCTCACAAGAATTTGTACCGGCCCAGGAACATAATCATAAGCTTGAATCAAAACTTGTGGTTCAATTCATAAGCTTGAGATGGAGGCAGAAAGTGATTCATGTCGTGCTGCGACGTTAAATTAGGCGCTTGTTGGGAGAAAATCTAACTTTACTGCTTTCTTTTATTTTTAGCTTTTTTTAAATTTATTATTATAATTTTTTTTTTGTAGTGTTGTTTTTTATTTTTTAGGAGCATGAGAAGCAAAGATCATTGGAAGGATGCTACGGCAAGCTAGATGGTTAGAACTAAGTGTGGGGTGTCTGCACAAAGTAAAATACCCAGGGAGAAGTCTGCGTATCCCATGAGCTGCTAATGCTTCGGCCTTTGGCCTACCAGAGAGTTTCTTTTACCCTCTTATAATTTATGTTGTGCATTAGGGATAATGCACAATTTTAAGTGTGGGGGTGAGAAGATTGTCTGAGTGACTTTCTATGCTATTTTAGTTGTGTTAATTTAATTGATGATATTTTTAAAGAAACTTTTGGACTTTTCTCGACGACGGATCTCCTAGATAATTTTCTTGAGGGATTAAAGTCTAAATAAAAAATACAAAAAAAATTAGAAAATAGAAAAATAGAAATATATGTTTTTTTTTATTTCCCTTAGGTAATAATAACCCCCCGTGAGTTTCTTCTTGTCTCAGTCCTTTTCTATGGGATGTACCTTGAACCGGGTAATAGTATTTTTTTTTCTTAGAGTAGAGTAGTACTTAGGAAATAAAGGAGAATAAATAATGTGATTCACACCTTTTGACTTGTTTGATGGTTGCATACTTAGGTTCTGGCATGTATTTCCCCTTCCCTTAATTTAAAATATATGATGATGCCTTGGTAAAAATGAATAGGATGTGTTATGAGTCCTATGTCTCAGTTGCTTGACTTGTGTTCACTTTGTGCTTCATGCATAATATATCTCTTGGCTGTGTGAATACTTGTTTGATTGAGAGTCTGAATGGGACTGTCCTTAGTGAGTCATATGCCATGTGTGAAGTGAGTTTTTTGTATAGTTCATGTTATTGTATTTGAGTCTAGAACTTACCCGGAATGTGAATTGAAGCGAAATCCTAAGTGTTGCTCGGTTTAAAAAGTGATGTTAGGCTTTTTTTGATCTTTTTGAGTTTTGTTGCTTATCACAAATAAAATTATCCTTAGTTACCCTTTTGAGTCCATAAACCTTTCTTTTGGCACCCGCATTACAAGCCTACTCCCTTTTGTTCTTAATTGAATTATTTTGATCCTTATAACTCTTAAAGCACTTGAATTGTAAAGAGAGCGGTAAAAAAAAGTAATGAGGAAACCTGGGGTAGCTTTTGAGTGGAACCAATAGAAGGAAGAAATGTGCACTTGTATTTTAATAAAACTCCACTAGCGGCAAAGCAAAAATACAAAAAAAAAAAAAAAAAAAAAAAAAAAAGAGAAGAAAAAATTAAATAAAAAAAGGTTTCTTATTTTTGCTAGTGGATATGATATGAAGTAGTGCGTAAAGAAGAAGGAAAATATTCTGGGGTGAGCTATCTTGTGATGATTGAAGTGGACTGAAGGAATTTTGCACTTAAAGTTGAATACGTGATGTGTTAAAGTGCCTAGGAGGGTTATCCACTATATCCTAAATATATCCTACCCATCCCTTAGTCCACATTACAACCATAATAAAGTCCTAGTTGATTTCGGACCAAGCGGGCCTACATTAGTAGAGGTTTACATTATGGGCAAGCCTATGATACCTTTTGCGTGCATGTGACTTCTTTGAGAGAATGAGTGATTTTTCTTCATATGTGTGAGTCCTTAAAATATATTCGATCATGTGATTTGGATGTGTGGACTCCTTATTCTTTGTTTTATTGTGAGGGCACATGGTTTCACAAAGGATAGGTAGCATTATTAGACCTCTCTGTTAGATTAAGTATTCAAGCCTGGGGTGCATTGTGACATTGAGTTAGTTTTTGAGGGTAGGATTGTTATAATCATGTTGTTCCTGTGTTAGATACTTTGAAATTGGGCATAAGCACGGGAAGTGTATTATGACCACATATGCTAGAGCTCAATTATTGCTATCAACCATGGTCATAGGTGTAGTGTGTTATGAATATGTGGCTTGTTGGGTCCTTGAAGAGGAAGTGTTTTGTTGGTTGAGTCGAGGGCGAGCAACATTTAAGTGTGGGGTGTTGATGTCGTGCTATAATTCCATATATTTTGACGTTATTTACCCTATTTGCTTGTTGTTTGGATGCTAATTTGTGCGATCATTGAGCTTAATAGAGTTTATTTTACGTGTAGGAATGCTGGGACATGAAGTGGAGAAACGTTGCACGAAATGGTACCTCAAAGCTATAAAATGGAACAATAAAAGAAGACGTGCAAGGCTTTGTCCAGAGCACTATCATTGGCGCCTTTGGCAGTGCCTCGCAGGGAAATGTTGGCACCTCTAACAGTGCCTCGCAGAGTAATGTTGGTGTCTCTGACAATGCCCCACGCCGATGATGCCATCCGAGCAACTTTTATTTCCTCACTATTTGTGGACGTATGGACTTCGACCCCAACCTTATAAATACCTCTGAACTTAGTTTTTATGGGAGAGACATTATTGGAGAGGCAAAAGGCTACGAGAACACTTGGAAGCAATGAATCACAAGAGGTTTTCTCTTCCATTCTTCCTTAATCTTTATTTTAATGCTTTTAGTTATTATCATGATTTTAGCATGACTATGAATAGCTAATTTTTTAACAAGGATTTTGATTGAACCTTTTGTAGGAAAAATTCTTGTTATGTTTTTAAATAATTGAGCCGTTAGATTTCGTTACTTGTTCAACTACGTGTTTGTTGCTGTTGATTGAATGGCAATCGATTGACTGTGCCTACGTAGTGTGTATTGGTTTAGAGAGAGTACGCATTTAGGTAGTTGTTGAAAAACATCACTGCTAATGTATCTGAGAGATCAATACGGAGGGTTTAAAGGCTGGATTAGAGATAACGAAACCTTGGTGTGATCGTAGTGAGCGATGAATTAGTGCCAGCTAGCGTAGTTCGAGAGAATATATCTAGTAAATTATGATAGTTGCTCGAGAGAGAACTACGACACCCGAAGTACTGACGATCGGTAGAGAATAATTCGGCAAAATTATAGAAGACATGGCGAAAAATATTCGGACAATTGAGGAAATCATAACTCTAGATCTCCTTATTCTTGTCTCCAACCCTTGGTATCCCTAGTTGTTAATTTACTACTTTAATTTGTTAGTTAGTTAGTTAGACATAAAAATCTTAATATTTATAACTCAGGAATTGTTCGAGTTTGTCTTCTTAGGGATATTGAACAATTATAGTGAAATCTTAGTTTTCTATAGGATTCGACTCCGGACTTTTAGACCGATTATATTTGCAGCGACCACTTATCCTTTTTAGGACAATAGTTGGGCCTGAACATAGTGTCATAAATTCAAATCCAGTGGCGTGCTAACATCAATTTTTCATTTCGTAATAAAAAGACTTGAGCTTTCTGCAGTGACTGTGTCCAATTCTTTGTTTAGATCTTAATAAAGTATGTGATTCTTCATTTCTTCTCTCCTTTGATGAGATTTTTTTTTCATTCCATGCATTCCATGACATTACTTTACTGAGGGCAGATGTAACATTCCGGTCGGTCATTTTGTGTATTATAGCCTTGTTCCCCTATTTATTGCCTCTTCTATGTTCCTTTGTGGTTATGTGACTTGGTGGGTGGTTGGATTGGTTTCGGGAAGGTCTGGAGTGAATTAGGACATTTAGTCCCAAGGTTGGAAGCCTAATTTGTAAGAGTTGACGGGAGTTTGACTTTTATGTAAACGACTCCGAAATAGTATTTTGATGATTCCTATAGCTTCGTATGGTGATTTTAGACTTAGGCGTATGTCCGGATGTTGATTTGGAGCCCGTAGGTCGATTTGGTGCTTTTTGGCGAAAGTTGAAAAGTTGAAGGTTTGGAAGGTTGAGAGGTTTGACTGGGATTTGACTTTGTTGATATCGGATTTTGATTTTGGTTTAGGAAGTTGGAATAGGCCCGTTGTGTCATTTGCGACTTGCATGCAATATTTGATGTCATTTGGAGTTGGTTTGATATGGTTCGACATGAGTTTTGGAAGTTGAAAGTTCAATAGCTTCATTAGGCTTGAATTGAGGTGCTATTCGTGGTTTTGGTGTTGTTTGATGTGATTTGAGGCTTCGAGTTAGTTTGCATTGTGTTTTAGGACTTGTTGGTATATTTGGTTAGGGTCCCGGGGGCCTCGGGTATGTTTCGGGTTAAGATCGGATCAAATGTGGACTTAGAGAAATAGCTGAAGGTTGCAGGTTCTGGTGTTTTTGCATCTGTGGAGGGCTTGGCCGCAGATGCGGAACCGCAGGAGTGACCATTTGTGTGAAGGTGGGAGGAAAGATGGAGACTTGATGGGAGCGTATGTGCGAGGGAATTTCCACATCTACGAGCCCGCTGATGCGGACGAGTGAGTGCAGGAGCAAAACCGAACGGAGGGCTGGGAGTCCGCAAATGCTGACGTTGGGTTGCATAAGCGGTCTCGCAGGTGCGCATAGTCGGGACTTAAGTGGATCTCGTAATTGCAAGCTTGTGACCGCAAATGTGGTACCGCGGGTGCAGTGATTTGGAAGCAAATGTGAGAATCGCAGGGCAGGTATTTTAAAACAAGGGTTTGGTCATTTTCTCATAATTGGAATTTTGGAGCTCAGTTGGAGGCGATTTTTAGAGGCTTTTGCTACAACTGGAGAGGTAAGTGAACTTTAATCACTTTTGATGATAGATATTAATTACCCATTGATTATTACACCTAATTTATATGAATTTAGGGTAAAATTTAGGGATTTGGTCTATGTTATTGGAGAGTGAGATTTGAGGATCGATTTGTGGATGGAATTGGATGAAATTAGTATGGTTGGACTCGTAATTGAATGGTTATTCGGAATCTGTGAGTTTTGTCGGGTTTCGGGATGCGGGCCCTGGGTTGACTTTTTGTTGACTTTATGATTTTGATTAGAGACCTTACCTTTATTGTGTGGGATTGTTTCCTATGACTCTTATTAATGATATTAAGTTGTTTTGGCTAGAATTGAGTCGCTTGGAGACTGATTCGCGTGGCAAGGGCTTTTTGGAGTGTTGATTTGTGCACATTGAGGTATGTAATATATCTAAACTTGGATTTGGGGGGTATTTTACCCTGGAAACTATGTTATATGAGAGGTATTAGGATGACGTACGTGTTAGGTGACAGGTGTGTGTGCATGCACCAGAGTATTCATGATTAGAGGTGGTTTTAGATTATTATGGATTTGTTCTGCGATCATGCCTCGTTATATCCGTATTCCTAAACCTGTATGGTTATTTGAGTTCTGATTCATGTTAGAAATCATGTCTAGGCTATGTGCTATTTGTTTAAGACACGATAAGGCTATTCTTGCTACTCCGGAGCTATTTTCCTTAACTGTACACATATTCTCAGTCATGATGCTATAACCGTGTATGCTATTTCTGTCTCAATACTTTCTTATTTAATTCCTCACATGTTGTTGATGCTTTATATGTGTGACACTGTTGAATTGAGTAGTGTGAGTTGTGTTAGCTGAGACTTGAGTGG
This sequence comes from Nicotiana obtusifolia, assembly GCA_002018475.1. NCBI lineage: Eukaryota > Viridiplantae > Streptophyta > Magnoliopsida > Solanales > Solanaceae > Nicotiana > Nicotiana obtusifolia. The sequence goes on from MCJB01047230.1 coordinate 71,393, forward strand.
TTGATGATTGAGCTTGGGCCATAAAGTCGATTTGGTATTGATTTTGAGGTGGCGCATACGCTACGCTCATATTGCGCTAAGTGTTACTGATTTGTGGCGACGCGTGCACCAGGCCCCATTATTGGGCGATGTGATTATGGTTAGCGCTTGGGCAGGAGCCCCTCCGTAGTCTGACATGCCCATAATGGCCGCATGCACAATGTTATATATACGTGCTTTGGTAAGGAGCATTTATGCCAGGCACCCCTACAGTGCTAAGTGTTGATGTGTGTAATGGTAAGGGCCTTGTGCTAGGCACTGTGAGCTTGATAAGTGTTGTTATTCTTGATGGTTTCACCGTGATAATATTGAGTTGATATGTATCTTGACATGTAGGCATAGAGATGTATTTCCCTCATGCTAGCTGGTAAATGAAATCTTTTTAACCGTGTTGGGCTTTAACTGTTATACTTGAAAAGCATGTCTAAATTTCTGAAATGTGAACGAGCTGAACATGATTTCATTGAGTTATTTACTTATATTGTCTCCTGTATATCTGAGCTGTCATTGGTTATTGATATTGGTCTCGGACAGTTTCATTTGAACTTGTCACTGCATTTAGCCCAAGGTTAGGTTTGTTACTTATTGAGTACATGGGATCAGTTGTACTCATACTACACTTTGTACTTCGTGTGCAGATCCAGGTACTTCCAGACATGGTGATTGCTAGAGTTGTGTTGATACCAGCATTTTGGGAGATTACGACGTAGCTGCTATGTCGTTCACAGACCTTGAAGTTCTCTATCATTACTTCTGTTATTACTGTTCTACTATTCATTGTATTGATGATTTGGTGTTGTATTTTGATACTCAGTAGTGCTCATGTACTAGTTGACACTAGATCATTGGGATGATTGTAGCAGTATTCCTGTTGTTTTCATCAGTTATTTCATGATATTTCCACTATTGAGTTTATTAAACCATGTTTATTCAAATTTGTTGTTGTTGTGTCACTGTTGGCTGCCTAGCAAGCAGTGTTAGGCACTGTCGCAGCTCTGGTAGGAGTTGGGTCGTGACAAGTTGGTATTAGAGCACTGGGCTGTTTAGGTCTCACGAGTCATGAACAAGTTTAGTAGAGTCTTGTAGATCGGTACAGAGACGTCTGTACTTATCTTTGCGAGGCTACCGAACTGTTAGGAAAACTTTACTTCTTGCATTCTTGTCGTGCAGATTTGTTATTTACGAAGTTTGAACCTTGACTCTTCTATTCTCTCACAGATGGTGCGGGCACGTATGATCGAATTAGATGGACGACCACCAGTATCACTAGTTAGGGCCGCGGTAGAGGCCGAGGTGGGGCTTGCACTACAGCTAAGGAGGCACCTGTAGAGCCACCAGTTGCTCCAGCTGAGGAGTAGGTTCCAAATATTCTTGAGCCGGTGGGACCAACTCAGACACCGGCGATACATATTATTATTCCCGATCTTCAAGTGGCTTTGGCTCAGATTTTGACTGTGTGCATGAGCTTGGCTTAGGAGGTTTCGATGCCAGTGGCACCAACTACCTCACAGGCTGGGGGATGAGCCCAGACTTCTGCCACATGTACTCTAGAGTAGCTAGCTCAAGGTCATAAGACACTAGGGGTGTTACCAGTCCAGCCGGTTATTGTTGCTCGAGCCGAGGTTGGTCAACCTATAACTGATGTGGAGCAGTTTGGGAGTCTTAAACCACCAGAGTTCAGTGAGGGAAGTCAAAGGATGCTCAAGATTGTCTAGATAGGCGTCAGTGGAATCTGCGCACAACGGGTATTTTGGACACTAGTGGGGTTGCATTTAGTGCCTTTCTGCTGACAGGGCAGCCTATAAATGGTGGCATGCTTATGAGTTAAGTAGTCCAATTGGCGCAGCGCCACTTACATGGCATGAGTTATCAGTTCTCTTCTTAGTGAAGTTTGTCACACAGACTCGTAGAAAGGAGCTGCGTGGAGATTTTGAGTAACTACGCTAGGGAGAGACGACAATGACTCAGTACGAGATAAGGCTCGCAGATTTGGACCGTCATGCCATATGATTGGTTCCCATTGAGAGAGAGACAATTAGGAGGTTCATAGATAGACTCAACTATGGTCTACATTATAATTTGGCTCGAGAGGCCGAGGCGGATGGTAGGTTTGACTAGGTGGTCGAGATTGCTAGGCTCTTGGAGTAGGTTCGAAGGCTTGAGCTGAGGAGCGGGAGGGCAAGAGGCCTCGTGGTTCAGGTGGTTTCAGTGGTACCTCATTTGGATACCAGTCACATCATAGCAAAGTTCGTCCTTTTAGGCCCACTCAGATGGACCATCAAGTTCCTCGTGCTTCATTAGCTAGCCACGGTTCATACAACACTCATCTAGTTCAATCGTCTTTCACTACACTCCCAACCTTGAGCTCGTACCTGCTCCATCAGTTTAGAGTTTATCAATACCGGGTTCTTCTAGTGGTTATTCCAGTTCTCAGGGTCCGATTCAGGCCCCACAATCATTTCTAGTTCGAGGTTGTTATGATTGTGGAGAGTTAGGGCATGTGAGGAAGTATTGTCCTCGTCATTATAGAGGTCCAGTGCAACAGGGAGGACAGACTATGACTCCTGCACCAATTGCTACACCACTCGCTCAACCAGTTGTGGTGGAGGTCGTACGTGTCGAGGTCGCCCCAAAAGGGGAGGTTAGTTAGCTAGCTGGTGGTCAGGCCCGTTTCTATGCATTTCCTGCAAGACTAGAGGCAGTTGCTTCCGATGTAGTGATCACATGTATTGTTTTAGTGTGCCACGATGATGCTTTGGTATTATTTGACCCTAGTTCCACTTATTCATATGTTTCGTCGTGCTTTGCTCGTTATTTGGATATGCCTCGTGATTCCTTAGTTATGTCTGTTCATGTATCTACATCGGTGGGTGACTCTATTGTTATGGACCGCATATATCGATCGTGTGTGGTGACTATTGGCGTTTATAAGAACAAAGTTGATCTTTTCAGCTTAGCATTGTTACTTTTGACATGATTTTGGGCATGGATTGGCTGTCGTCATATCATGCTATCCTTGATTGTCACGCTAAGACCGTGACATTGGCGATGCCAGGGGTGCCAAGGGTGGAGTGGAGAGGCTCCATGGATCATGATCCTAGTAGAGTGATTTCATATTTGAAGGCTCAACAGATAGTTGAGAAGGGGGTGTTTGGCATACTTGGCCTATGTGAGGGATGTTAGTGCTGATACTCCTACCGTCGAGTTAGTTTCGGTAGTAAGAAACTTCCTAGATGTGTTTCAAGCAGACCTGCCAGGCATGCCACCCGACACGGACATTGATTTTGGTATTAACTTGGTGTCGGGCACTCAGCCCATCTCTGTTTCACCTTATCACATGGCACCTATAAAGTTAAAGCAACAGTTACAGGAGCTACTTGATAAGGGCTTCATCAAGCTTAGTGTGTCACCTTAGGGTGCACCAGTTGTATTTGTAAGGAAGAATTATGGTACATTGATAATGTGTATTGACTACAGAAAGTTGAACAAGGTCACTATTAAGAACAAGTACCCACTACCGCGTATTGATGACTTATTTGATTAGCATCATGGTGCTAGAGTTTTCTCGAAGATTGATTTGAGGTTGGGGTATTATCAGTTGAAGATCCAAGATTCAGAAATTCCAAAGATGGCTTTCAGGAGCCGCTATGGTCACTACGAGTTTCAAGTGATATGTATTGGGCTGACCAATGCCCCAACAACTTTTATGCACTTGGTGAACGACATATTCCAACCATATCTTGATTCCTTCGTCATAGTATTCATTGATGATATACTGGTGTATTCAGGAAACCGGGAGGATCATGAGCAGTATCTTAAGATCGTACTCTAGACTTTGAGGGATAAGAAGTTATATGCTAAATTCTCCAAGCGTGAGTTTTGTCTTGATTCAATGGCGTTTTTGGGACACGTGGTGTCTACTGAGGGGATTAAAATAGATGCGAAGAAGATTGAGGCAGTTCAGAGTTGGCCCAGACCGTATTCTACTATTGAGATCCGGAGTTTCCTTGGTTTGGCTGGGTATTGTCGCCATTTTGTGGAGGGTTCCTCGTCCATTGCTGCACCTTTAACTAGATTGACCCAGAAGGATGCCCTATTTTGGTGGTCTAAGGAGTGTGAAGAGAGCTTTCAGAAGCTTGAGACTGTTTTAACTACAGCTCCAGTTCTAGTTTTGCCTTCGGGAATGGGTTCTTATACAGTTTATTGTGATGCTTCACAGATTGGCATTGTATGTGTGTTGATGCAGGAGGTAGAGTAATTGATTATGCTTCGCGTCAGTTGAAGCCCCATGAGAAGAACTACCCTGTACATGATTTGGAGTTGGCAGCAATTATTCATGCATTAAAGATTTGGAGGCACTATCTCTGCGGCGTGTCTTGTGAGGTTTTCACAGATCATATGAGTCTTCAACACTTGTTCAAGCAAAATGATCTGAACTTGAGGCAACAGAGGTGGTTAGAGATACGAAAGTACTATGATATCACTATAGTTTATCATCCAAGGAAGGCCAATGTGGTGGCCTTGCCTTGATTAGGAAGGCTGAGAGCATGGGGAATCTTGCGTATAATCCAGTTAGGGAGAGACCATTAGCATTGGATGTTCTGGCCTTGGCCAATCGGTTTGTGAGGTTAGATATTTTGGAGCCTAGTCGGGTTCTTACTTGCGTGGTTTCACAGCCTTCTTTGTTTAAGCGCATCAAGGCGCATTAGTATGATGATTTCCACTTGCTTGTTCTGAAGGACACAATGTAGCTAGACGGGGATTTGACTTATGATGTAAAACTAGTGTCCATTTTGGCCCGGCAGGTTCGAAAGTTGAGATAAAAGAATATAGCTTCAGTGAAGGTGCATTAGAGGGGTCAGCTAGTCGAGGAAGCTACATGGGAGACTGAGCAAGAGATGTGGAGCTGATATCCTCACTTATATGAGACTCCAGGTATGATTCTAGACCCCGTTCGAGGACGAACGTTTGTTTGGGG
>MCJB01047230.1:86040-128368 GCA_002018475.1 Nicotiana obtusifolia
GGGGGGGGGGGGGGCTCCGCCCGCAGGTAGTGCACCTGGGTTTTGATAAACAGCAGCAGCGTGCCTTGGATCCTGAGTGGTAAGGGTTTGTGCTCCCCCTTCCCGCCTGAGATGTGGCCAAATCTACCGGAAATAGCCCGTCCTGAGTCATAGAATCCATGAACCACAGTATACGGCCCATGACCTCCTGAAATCCCAGTGCAGTCATAAAGTCCGCCGGGGTGGCTCAGCTGCAGCAACCTCATCTTGCTCCTCTATAATAGGATCCTCCACTGGATTAACTAGTGGTGCAACAAGAGCCACCCTAGGACGCTCTCGTCCTCTAGTAGTCGCAATGGCCCTCTCTCGATCTCTGCCTCGACCTCTAACAACAGGAGAGCAGCTCTTCTACCACCGGGTACAGCCGTAGCGCGCGTTTTCATCATCTATGAGAGAATAAGAGAAGATATTTAGTATAGCATCAACTGCACGACAAGAGATGAAGAAAGAGAAGTTTCTAACACCTTATAGCCTCTCGAGATAAGTATGGACGTCTTCGCACCGATCCGCAAGACTCTATTAAGCATGCTCGTGACTCGTGAGACCTATGTGAACCTAGGGCTCTGATACTAAACTGTCATGACCCAAAATCCTTAATAGGTCTTGATGCGCCTTATGCTGCCGTTAGACAAGCCAACACCTGAACCTCCAACTTAATTATTCACTTTTTAACTTTTACAATTAGTAATTTCTTTAATTACAAATGAAAGAAGATCTCATGGTAACATGCATACTTCTTTGCCAAATATGTCAAGTATGAATAAGACATAGATCATAGTGATAATAATAATAAGTACAACGGTGAATATCCACTTGTAGCCCCCAAAACCTGGTGTCACAAGTGCATGAGCAATCTAGGAAATATACAATACTACAACTATTGTCTAAAATGAAATAGACAGAAACAATAAATAAGGTAGAGGGAGACTCCACGTGCTGCAGATCGGAGCATGAAAGGCAGCTCACTGCAAGTCTCCGTGCGATGCGTCTACACGCCCGTGTGACCACTGGAAGTACCTACTCAATCAGTGCAGAAATATAGTATGAGTACGTAAATTAACGCGCACCCAGTAAGTATCTAGTCTAACCTTGAAGAAGTAGTAATGAGGGGTTGACTTGACACTTGCTAGTGGTCAAATAATAAAATACATAAAGTAGACATGTATGAAATACAACAAGTAATAACGAAATAGATAAACTTTAATAATAAATTTCTAACATGGATCAAAATGAAATCACTAAAATGCCATAACCGGCCTCGAAGGCACGAACTCAACTGATATTAATACCAAATCAAATCTTAAGTATTACGCACGAGACTGCCGAGGAGAATGATCCGATCCCATAGGAATAGTGATACACAATACTGCCGAGGAGAATGGCTGATCCCATAAGAATAATGTTACCATAGTGTCAAGGCAAACAACCCGATCTCATAAGAGTAATTTATAATACCACCGAGGCACGACCCAATCCCATTAAAATAGTTTATAATCCTGCCAAGGCGAACGACCCAATCCCATTAGAATAGAGAAACTATCTCACTCGCGAAGATACATACGAGTTGAGAAGACACGGATCTACTGTTCATCAAATATTTCACAAATTTCCACAGTGAGAGACTCAGTCAATATTTTATTCTAGCCTCAATCCCAGTCATAAATTAAGGAAATCAAATATACGAGGTAAATACAAATAGCACATTTAAGACATGATATGAATCTAAGTCTACCTGGACATAACATGAATATAGTTACGTACGGACTCTCGTCACCTCGTGCATACGTAGCTCCCACAACAAGTAGCACATAATAATTAATACACCTAAGGGAATAATTCCCTCTTACAAAATTAGGCAAGAGACTTACCTCGCTTCTAAGCTCACTACTCGGCTCTCAACCTCACTAGGGATTCCCAAATAACGCCGAGCAATCCGAAACTAGTCAAAAGTCATACAAACTAATCAATATATGCTCAAAATTTCATATTTTACTATTAAAGTGATTATCCAACCAAATTCGTAAAGTCCATAAAAGTCACCCCCAGGCCCACGTTTCGCAACCTCAAGGTCGCATTCGTGATGACCCATGATCCATGCCCTTTGCATTCACGGTCCCCCCCAGTCGCGTTCGTGAAGGCCAACGGCCTTCCAGCTCAAGTCCTCTCCTGCCTTCTTCCCGTTCATGATTGCGCCTCCGCATTCGCGAAGGAGAGCCAGGTCCTCTCCCGCATTCGCAGAGCTTTCTTCTTGTCCGCGAAGAGCAACCAGCTGCCCCTCCAGAATTCCTTCTTCGCGATCGTGGGATACCCTTCGTGATCGCGAAGCATACCAGTACACCAACACACCAGCAATTTCTAGCTGACTTAACTTTGCTCCGGGTGATTCGAAACACACTCGAGCCACCCGGGATCTCGTCCAAATGCACCTACAAGTCCATAAACATACTACGGACTTACTCGAAGCCTCGAAACACATAAATAACACCAAAACTATAAATTGCACGTCAAAACCAAATTAATCAACTTCTAAGCTTCAAACTTAATTCAACCAACTTCGGACGCGACGAAACATGCTTAGACAACTTAGAATGACGCCAATTTTTATGCACTAGTCACAAATCACGATACAAACCTATTTCAAAGCTCGAAATCACAAACGAACATCGATAACACCAAAGTCCATTACGAGTCAAACTTAGAAAATTCTAAAACCTTCAACATGCCAACTTTTCAATAAGCGGCGAAACGCTTCCGGTCCGCCCAAACTCGATCCAAATACGCGCTCAAGTCCAAAATCATCATACGAACCTATTGGAATCTTCAAATCCCAGTTCCAAGGTCGTTTACTCAAAATGTTGACTCAAGTCAAATTTGGCCACTATTAAGGAACTAAGTGGTCCGAATTCAATCCGAACCCTTCCAAAACTAAACAACCATCCCTGCAAGTTATAAAATAGTAAAAGTACATGCGAAAAATCTTAAATAGAAAAATAGAGATCTAGAAAGCAATATGATCGATCTGGCCGTTTCATAATATATATGTACGTATTATTTGCATTCTTACGTAAATAAAATTATTTTCAAAATGATGTAAGATGACACCCCTTACTAAAGGGTGTCGTTACTAGATATAATGATAACCAAGCACCTTAGAAACTACTTATAGTGCTTTCGTTCCGTGGCAAGGAAATAATATTGCAACACATCTGAATTTTTTTTTTCTTATTCCAAAAATTCAATGAACTACTCCAACATTATTTGGAAACGAATCACATGCTCCATATAGGAGATTTTTACAGTATAACAAGAAAGAAATCTTGCATATTGTGAGCGTCCTTTTTCCAAGTCGGATTTTTGTACATTCGTTTTGGACGGTTCGCTGCAAAAAAGAAAAAAAAAACTTATAGGGACTACTTTTGGACCAGGAGGGAGCCCTCAAGGTCCCTGGGTTGGGTGGGGATTACTACTTACTTATCAATATGTCATACAGTAGATTATTACATTCATCCTAGTGAAAATATTCAATTTTATGGAGGAGCTCACATTAAACACACTCATCTACGCATAATTTTGTTACTAATTCAAGCTATTAAAAGATGACCAGATAATACTTCTTTCATCTCATATTTAATGTACATACTAGCATCTTGTTAAATTATATGACCCTCTTCTATAATATAACATATCCACAACTTCAACAAGTTAAGATCATGGTATTCATACTCAGACTAGTTCATTTTTATTACGAAAAAGGTCAGATATAACCTTTTACTATCGTTTATTATTTAATGTTGTCTCCCGCTATACTTTTTAGTTATCTTTACCCCGATTATTTGGAAAAAATTTCAATTTGCTCCTAATTTAACGGACCTGACATGTGGTGGCGTATGAGTAAAAGACCCAACCCAAATCTAAATTACCCATTCCGACCGGGTGACCCGTCGGACACTCCCGCCCTTGTTGCTATACTTTCTCTCTCCACTTTTTCTTCTTCATCGTCATCTTCTGCTCCCCACATGAAGCGTGCATACAATTCCACAAAATCTGCATACTTCTCCTTCTCTAGGACTTGCCACTATAGCTCTTCCATAGCACTCTTTAGCTTTCACAAAATCTTTCTCCACCTTCAATTAATCATCATAAAACATTAATTTCACAAATCAACTACAAATATTTGTATAAACTTTGATAAATGGAAAAATTGGTAAATTAATAAAAATTACCACCTCATGGAAGTACTTGCCGTAGCTTTTGGACATAAGCGAGTTTGTAGGATCTGACTTTAGCATTTCCTTATAGTTCGCTCCGACTTTTTGGATCGTAATTTTCGCCAGCGAAACTACCGGCACTAGATTTATCTCTACCATCACCGCCGCCGCCGCCGCCACTAAACTTTCTATTTGTCGATTCCATCGTCGGGATATTCGAGCTCGTTAATAGGGATACCACTCTGCGACGTAACTCAGCCGATCTCCCCTCAAGCTCAGCGATTCAATACTCATAGAATCTCCAACTCATCATGTTCAATACCGCAATCTTCCTCCGGTATTATTGGCGGAAACGATGTCGATCCGACTTACTCAACGTCCTTGTTATACCTGGATTTTGAGGATTTGAAGCATTTGATGATGCATTGCGTGATTTCGCCTATGTTAGAGGCATTGGCTATGCCTAAATCACAGGTACTGTACGAGCGTAAGTCTGGGTTAGGGGGTAGTTACAGACGCTGCCACATGTCAGATTCGTTAAGTTAGGAATAAACTTTTTATTTTATCAACGGCAACGATAAAAATAGCCAAAAATATAATAAGTGATAAGATTAAACAATAAATGATAGCATAGGGGTATATACGATTCTTTTCCGTTTTTATTATGGCAATATGCACATTTTAACCCATCTCTCTCCAAAACACTATACAGTAAAAGAATATTGTCCCAAAGTTGGTAAACATTTTCAATTGATGCCAGCTAAATAACGATCCTTGGAAGAACAGAAGGGGAGAATTTACACTTTCTCTATTATTTAAGTTTTAGACAACATGTTGAGTTAAATTTATTTGATTTTGATGATTAACAACTGCTGTCAAAATAATCATATCCCTTGAAGATTTTCTTTTGTACTAACATACTTGATTGTAGATGTGTCAAGCAAATATGAAAAGAATCAGATTTTTTGGAGTACGTTAATCAGTAGTTGTAAGCAGATTTCTAATGCAAATAGGCTTCTGTGAAGAATGTATTTCGTGGACCACAAGTGCTATATCGGCCAGCAGAGTCCGTGTTGTACAAGGACATCGATTATGATAACATTTTCATGAAAAGAAAAGGCATGTAAAGGAGATCTTTTAAGGAAGGAAACTAAAACCTCTTAGGATTTCTTTTCCTTATATGAGCTAACCAAATTATTTTAGGTTTTGGAGAAAATACTAGAGCAACTCTAAGAAAATATCCCACGCTTATATAAGCATCACGTTGCGGCTATTGAAGATTACTGCTATTTCATGCAAAACACTACATATTGTTCAAAGGCAAATAGCAACCATGGTAAGAAGGTGCTTTCAAGTATTCAAACTGTTCAACTGAAGATCCTACTACAGAGAAGAAGTTATTTAATTCTTTAGTTGTTTAAGTCTTGAGCCATTGTTCCTTATTGTAACCTATTTTTGCTTACGAGAAGTGTAATCGTAGGTAAATAACTCAGAGAATTTGTTTTTTGAGTTCTAGAGCGGAGTTTATAGTCTATGATGGTTTGCTATAATTGGGTGGATTGTAGAGGATACGATTCTTGAGTTTATACTCCCTTTGGTTATTGAGTTGTAACCTAAAACTGCTTTTTGAAGTTAGTGAAGTTTTAAGGAAAATCCAACACGAGTAGGTTGCAGTCTTTACTTTCATGAGTAAGAAAGTTTTTCACGTAAATTTATTGTGTCTTTATATTTCCGTATCGTATTTTATTTTTTATACTAAAATCTGTTAGTTAAAGAACCTGGTTCTTTAACATGTGAAAATTAGCCAAGACACAATTCATTACCCCTATCCGCTCTTGTATCTAGGTGCACGTTAAAATAATAATTAGTATTAGAACATATTATTTCAAAGTAAGATTAACACCTTGAAAAGATCGAAGATAGCTGCATCACCAGGCGCACAATAAAGTCAATCAACCACGAGACCACCATCGCTTGATGAAGAGTACTATACATGGTGGAAAGCAAGGATGCTGGACCCCCTAGTTGGTAAGGATATGGATGTGAAATATCGTTTTAGAGGTCCTAGAATTCCCATGAGGAAAAATAACAAAGGTGAAGAGAGTGGTCCAAAGACTAGGTTGGAATATAATGAAGAAGATAAAAAAGGGCTATTCAGAAGAATGCCAAGGAAAAAAGATCTTAATTTGCAAAATTTGTCCAAATTAGTACAATTGTATATCTACATGTACTGATGCTACACAGATATGGGATGCCTTGCAAACTGCTCATGAAGGCACTAACTAGGTCAAATTGTCCAAGATTGACATGCTCAGAAGAAAATATAAACTTTTTCAAGATGAAAGAAGGTGAAACTATTCAAGATATGAATACTAGATTCATTGTGAAAACTAATGAGGTAACCTCTCTTGAAAAAATTATCTCCATAAACAAATGTGTGAGGAAACTTTTGGGTGTCCTTACTATATATTGGGAAAGAAAGTAAATGCAATCATTGATGTAAGGAGTCTTGACACGATGACTATGGATGGTCTTATGAAAAACTGATAACTTATGAGCTAAAGATCATAAAATGGTTGGACCTCAAAAGTGTTAGATCCAAGTTTTAATGATGAAAAATAACATCTCTCTAATTGCAGGTACATTCTAGGAGCAAAGGAAAGGACGAGTAAGATCTTCGAGAAAACTGCCAACCTATGCGAAGGAAAACAAGAAGGAAGGAGCAAATGAAAGAAAGAGTAAGATCTCCAAAGATCTGTTAGTCTATGCGAAGGAATACAAGAAAGGAAGGACCAAAATAAGGGAAGATCAAGATTTCTAAGAATACTTTTGAAATATCAATCAAGCACTGAAGATTCGCTCGTTGAAAGAAGGCTGCCAAAAGTCCGAAATCAAAGGATTAATTAAAGGCCGCTCGTCGGAATAAATATTCGCTCGTTGATAGAGGGTCCTATCAAGTACGTCATTAAAGGCATAAATCAACGGACTCCATACTTATTCTAGACTAGAATTTACATTGAATCCCAACCAGTACAAATGGTGTCATTTACTTTCTACACTTTACGTTCTATCTTTACTATTTACCTCACATCCATTTTTAGTCGACTAATTGCTAAACTAGTCAACTACTTAGTCATAAAATGAAAAAAATGACAATTCACCCCCCCTCTTGTACTTTCAATTGGTATTAGAGCGAGCCTCACATTTTTATTTTTCTTAATAACTAGTAAGAAAAGATCATGTCAAATCAAGTAATTACTAGAGCTCTATTTCAAGAAGGGACTTCACATGCGAGACCCCCATACTTCAACGGACAACACTTTTCATATTAGAAGGTTCGCATGGAAATCTATACAAATCTTATGATGTCAAAGTTTGGTGTGTAATCTAAATGGGAGATTATCCAATTCCAGCACCAAAGTCTAACAAAAAATAGATAGACAAATATGCACTGATCCCATCGATATAGATGAATATTCTGATGAGCAAATGACAGTAATACAAGCTAATGCAAAGGGACACAATCTTCTATACAATGCGATAAACGGAGAAGAATATGAGAAGATCCCAAGTTGTGATACGGCTAAAGAAATGTGAGACAAGCTGGAAGTTACTTACGAGGGGATGAGCAAAGTCAAGGAAACAAAGATAAATCTACTGATCCATGGCTATGTGCTTTTTCAGATGAAAGAAGGTAAATCATTGTGAAATGTTTGCCCGATTCAGTAAAATAATTGGAGATATAAAAGCCTTTGAAAGACCATACTCCAGTAATGAGCAAGTTTGGAAAACTCTAAGAAGTCTTCCTACCACTTCGCAAAAAAAAAAAAAAAGCAGTTGCGCTTGAGTCTCAAGATCTAGACAAGCTGTCATATGATGAACTACGAGGAGATCCTCATTGTCTTTGAGAAAACACAGCTCAAAAAATGAGGGTAGGAAGAAAAGAAGAAAACAGTCGCTTCAAACCTCGATTGAAGGATCTGAAGATGATAATGACAACAAAGTTGAGGCTCTAGAAGAAGAGATAGCAATGGTTTCCAAGATAATGAATGGACTAAAGAGGAGATACAGGAACACCAAAAAGAGAAGAATGTCCTCTAGAAGAATCCCTAGACTATACAATAAATAAGAAAAGAACGATAAAAAATGGTATGAATGTGGAAAACATGGTCATATAAAAGAAGAATGCTCAAAACTAAAACGAAAAGCCTCATGAGGATTCAACAAAAATAAATCTTTTGGAAGTTGAAGTGATGAAGACACCTCAGAGCATGAAAAAATCACAAATCTGTATTTAATGACTATTTTAGAAAATGATATGAACAAGTTTTCAGGCTGGTGGACAGATGAAGATGTATCCGATGACGACAACTTGGAAACAACAGAGAATTTCTTCATGGCATGTGGTGAATCTAGTGAGGTAAGACCCTATGATTATGATAGATGCAATGAATTAGAAGATACTCTTGACCTCACCCTAAAAGAGACTCAAGAGATTCTAAATGAATTAAAGAGACTGAATAGAGAGAAGAAGGACTGTGAACTTAAATGTGACGTTTGTGAAATCGAAAATGATGTTCTTCAAGAAGAAGTTCAGGAATTGCAATGGCAACTCAATGGCATGCTGAAGTCCACCAGTCACAGCTCTGTTAGGTCGAACCGGAAAACTTATAAGTCAACTAGAAAAAGATCTGTTGGAGATGGATCTACTAGTAACGACACCACCAGTAGATCAAATGAAAAATCCATTCCTATGTCTCATTATTGTAATAGAACTGGTCATAAGTATTCCTTTTGTAGATTTCGTAACTCAAAAGTTTCAGGATGGATTTGGAAGCCCAAAAACACCTAGTACTAACCAAAAAAGACCCAAGCAAGCTTGGGTACCTAAAAGAAGGCAATAATCTTATTTTGCAGGAGCACTATAGGAAAAGTCGAAAAGGAAAATGGTATCTCAACAGTGCGTGTTCCAGTCACACGAAGAGCGACAAGAATATATTCAAAGAAGTTACAAAAATTAATGGAGGAAATGTCAAGTTCAGTGATGATTCAGAAAGTAAAATCATTGGCACCTGTACGGTTTAATAACTGCGATATTACAGAAGTTTATCTTGTGGAAGGACTTAATACCTGCTGAGCATAAATCAACTGTGCGACTCCGGATATAAAGTCAAATTCAAGAATACAGGTTGTGCTATCGAAGATGAGTCAAGTAAAATCATTCTACCAGGAAAGAGGTATGAAAATATTTACATTCTGGACTGCATTGAAAACTTAGATGACCACATTTGTCTAGTATCCATATCTGATGACCCCTGGCTTTGGCATAAGAAACTTTGCCATGCAAGCATGCACCTGGTTAAAAAACTTTAGAGAGATGACCTAGTCATTGGCTTTCCCAAACTCAATTTCTTTAAACCATGTATGTGATGCATGTCAACTTGGGAAAAAAAGTTAGAAATTCTTTCTAGCCCAAAGATGTTGTCTCCACAACCAAGCCTGTACAACTACTACATATGGATTTATTTGGGCCTACTAGAACTGCTAGCATTGGAGGTAAACGATATGCATTTGTCATTATTGATGATTACTCACGCTTTACATGGGTAATATTCTTATCTCACAAAGATGAAGCCTTGAGGACTTTTAGGATCTTCTGCAAAAGGATTGAAAGAGAAAAAGAGTATCTCATTTCAACCATACAAAGCGACCGTGGAGGAGAATTTGAGAGCAGATAATTTGAAGGATTTTGTAATGAACAAGGATACACTCACAAATTCTCAAGCCCTAGTTCACCTCAACAGAGTGGAGTGGTTGAACGCAAAAATAGAATCCTACAAGACATGGCTAAAACAATGATATTGGAGCAATCTTTGCCAAATCACTTTTAGGCAGAGGTAGTTAGCACAATATGTCATATCCTTAACAGATGTCTCATATGGCCTATTTTGAAGAAGATTCCATATGAATTGTGGAAGGACAAAAGACCAAACATAGGCTAATTTCACCCTTTCAGGAGCAAATGCTACGTTCACAACAATGGTAAGGACAATCTTGGTATGTTGATCCAAGAAGCGACAAAGGTATATTTCTTGGATTCAGATAGTAGTAGGTCATTTAGAGTTTATAATAAATGTACATTGTGTCTAGAGTAATTAGTTCATGTTATCTTCGATGATAATAACTTTGTGGCCAAGAAAGGAGTCATTGCAGGTGATGAAGATATTAACCAAGATGTATCCAAGACGAATAAATCTCAGGAATCAAAGAAATCAACTGACATCAGCAATGAATCTCCAAAGTTGACTAATGAACCTGTTAGCAATCATGCTGAACCTCAAGAGCAGTCGACTACTCCGCAATCTGAAACTAGACCAAATGAATGGAGAAGGGACCTGAATATCCGCAGAAGTTCATCATAGGAAATCCAAATGATGGAATGAAAACTAGGGAAACTCTCAAGAAAAAGGCTAAAATTGCACTCATATCTCAAATTGAACCCAAGAAAGTGGATGAAGCCTTGAAGACTCTAGCTGAGTACAAGCCATGCAAGATGAACTTGATTAGTTTGATAAAAATCAAGTATGAAAATTAGTGCCTAAGCCAGAAAATACTGCAATCATTGGAACCAAATGGGTATTCAGAAAAAAATTGAATGAAGATGGAAAAATGGTTAAAAACAAGGCTAGACTAGTTGCTCCAGACTACTCACAGTAGAAAAGAGTTGACTATGATGAAACATCCGCTCCGGTAGCTCGGTTAGAATCAGTTCGTATATTACTCGCATATGCATCTTTTAAAGGTTTTAAACTATTTCAAATGGATGTTGAAAGTTCCTTTTAAACAGTTTTATTGATGAGGAGGTATATGTAAAACAACCTCCTGGTTTTAAGTACTCACAATATCCTTACCATGTGTATAAGTTGACTAAAGCCATATATGGACTCAAGCAAGCCCCTCGAGCCTGGTATGAGAGGCTGAGCTCCTTTGTAACTGATCATGGATTTACCATAGGTAAAGTAAATATTATAATTTTTATCAAAAGATCCTATGCAAGTAATCTCATTATTCAAATTTATGTCGATGATATTATATTTGGTAGTACTAACTCTATCTTGTGCAAGGATTTCTCAAATCTCATGCATAGTGATTTCAAAATGAGTATGATGGGAGAACTTACATTCTTTCTTGGACTACAAATTCAATAATCAGAAAAAAGGCGCATTCATCTGTTAGACAAGTACATCAAGGAATTGATTCTAAAATTCGGTATGAGCAAAGCACTTGGGACGCCTATGAGTCCATCAACCACTCTTGATAAAGATGATAAATGAAAATAAGTGGACAAAACTAAGTGTTACAGAATGATTAGGTCACTGCTATACTTAACTACTAGTCGACCAGATATCATGTTCAGTGTAAATCTGCCAGGTTTCAGTCAGCTCCTAAGGAGTCTCATTTAACCACAATAAAGCGAATAATTCACTATCTTATCGAAACCGGTTCTTCTGAACCATGGTGTCCACAGTCTAACAATTTTAAACTTGAAGGATTTTCAGATGCTGATCTTGCAGGTGACAAAGAAGACAGGAAAAACACTAGGGGAACATGTCAATTACTGGAAAAATTATTAATATCCTGGAATAGCAAAAAACAAGGATCTGTGGCTTTGTCTACAACTGAGGCAGAATACATAGCCATTGGACAATGTTGTACTTAACTATTGTGGATGTCCCATCAGCTTTGTGACTATGAATTATCCTTAAACCTGTTCAAATATTTTGTGATAATTCTAGTGCTATTTGTCTTTCAAAGAATCTTGTGCATCATTTTGGGTCTAAGCATATCGATATCAAGCATCATTTTATTAGATATCATGTTCTTAAAGGAGATATAGAATTAATGTTTAATAGCATTAATGATCAATTAGTAGACATTTTTACAAAACCCCTGCTTGAAGACAGATTTTTTGTTTTACAGGACTCACTAGGTATTATTTCACTTAGTCCCAAAAATTAGGACATATGTGATACTAATTACCTTTACTACCACTTTTTTGTTTATTTCCTTATGTGTGTAAGTACCATTAATGATGCGCCTCTGATTTCCCTCTTTTTCATGCCTTTTCACGATTCTCCAGGAAGGAAATCAATCATGATGTTTATTTACTAACGCCCTTTACTTTTCTGCACTCAATCGTAAAACTCACTCCTTTTTAGATCCCTCCTTCACTCTCATTCTCTCATATTGTTTTTATCGTACCTAACCCCCTTTCTGCTTTACTCATCAATGGCAAAATGTTCCAAAAACTCTTCTGCCTTCACTCAAAAGAGCAGTTGCTCCGAATCAATAACCTTGTCACAGCCTCCACAGCCAATCAATTTAGGGTCAGATCACTCAGAAGAGTTTTCCTCTTCACAGGCAGACCTCTCCGATGATGCGCGTAGTCTGAACGACAATGCCTTATAAAATGCCCTATGGAGGAAAATCTTGAGTCACTTACTTCAAAGAAGTCTAAGGCAGACCTCACAAACTCACAAGACTCTGACATCAACTTCTGAGACACACTAAACATAGACGCCTTCATCTCATTCAAGGACAAATCCATAGCCCATGGTAGGGTTATTGATCTGGACGACATGGAAATAACTGCAAGGTAAAGGAACTCTTTGATTTTCAAGGTTGGAAATTTTTTCTTTCTCTGCCTCCTCTAATGGTATATGAAGCCCTAGTTAAAATATTCTATGCAAATCTTCATTCCCCTAAACCTGACAAATTAGAGTCTTTAGTTCTTGATCAGCGTATTGTTATGGTCTTTGCCTTGTTTGATTCTATTTTTCAGTTTAAGTGTTTTGGATTCTCAATGTTGTTCCAACAAACCTGTCCTAAAGATTTTGAAATCTCTTTTGTCCAAGCAAAATGATGGATAGCTGGGTCACCCACCGATTCCCTACCTAATCAATTAGGCCCTAGTGATGTAAGTTTTGAAACTCGAGTTCTCGCACATATTGTGGCAACAACCCTTCTTCCCCTTACGTGGTCATTCTCCACTTTCTCCCAATGGGATACCTTTCTTGTTTATTGCCTCATGACCAAGCATAAAGTTAAATTATCCTCCTGGGTCATCAATTTCATCATTAAGAGTGCCGATGATCCCACAGCCCTTCCCTATGGTATGGTCATCATCCATCTTCTCGAAGCCCACAACATCTCCCTTTCCAATTATCCCTTTCTCACAGTCACCAGCCTTGTTAGCATGGGATACGTAGCTGTGAAGGATACTGGATAAAGAAGCAAGAAGGAAAAGCTAAGGTTGCTCTGACTGACTCCAAAGTGAAAGCCTCTATTTCTCATACCAGTGCTTCTGACTCTGATCTTGTGGAAAAGCTAACCGTCACCAACGATAAGTTTTCTATCATCAAGGATCTGCTGGTCTCCACTCAAACAACAATTTGAGATATTCATGACATATCAAAGGAGACAGGCTCTAATGTATCCAGGATTAGATTCAAAATCCTCAGGACAACAGAGAACGCGGTCAATGCTTTCAAGGAAGTGCATGACAGGATCGATAGGATATCAAT
Source organism: Nicotiana obtusifolia (assembly GCA_002018475.1). Taxonomy (NCBI): domain Eukaryota; kingdom Viridiplantae; phylum Streptophyta; class Magnoliopsida; order Solanales; family Solanaceae; genus Nicotiana; species Nicotiana obtusifolia. The sequence goes on from MCJB01047230.1 coordinate 99,872, forward strand.
CATAATAAATGCTAGCTTTGATCGTCTCAAGGAGGCTATCTGCAACACTCTCACTTATTTTATGCATCGTTAGATCAATTGGTGGATGGATGTTTAAGACAATTTTTTAGTGTTTGTTTTTGGACTGGCTATCCAGTCATGGGGTTGTACTGTAAAGACAATTACTGCTGCTCTTGCATGCGTAACTAGTTAATTATAACTTGGTTTAACATATTCTTGCTAGTATAATGCTTTTTGTTGATGCCAAAGGGTGAGGATAAGATACAAGTGCAGGTGATACATTTTTTTGGCTGCCCAGAATGAGGGGGAGTCGACTTATAAAAATACACTCACATAGAAGAAGCAATCCAGTTGAGGGGGAGTCGACTATAACTGAAGGAGAGTCAACTAATATGGACAGAGAAGTTAATTGGTTTTACCTTTGTTATTTTGTCATCATAAAAAAAGGGGATATTGTTAAATTCGAGTTTTAATAATGAAAAATAACATCTCTCTAATTGCAGATATATTCCAGGAGCAAAGGAAAGGATGAGTAAGATCTTCGAGAGAACTGCCAACCTATGCTAAGGAATACAAGAAAGGAAGGAGCAAAGGAAATGAAGAGTAAGATCTCCAAAGATCTGTCAGCCTATGCGAAGGAAGACAAGAAAGGAAGGAACAAAATAAGGGGAGATCAAGATTTTTAAGCATCCAGTTGAAATATCAATCAAGCACTGAAGATCCACTCATTGAAGGAAGGCTGTCAAATGTCCAAAATCAAAGGATTAATTAAAGGCCAATCGTTAATAAAGATTTGCTCGTTGATGGAAGGTCCTATCAAGTCCGTCACTAAAGGCATAAATCAATGAAAGCTCCACACTTATTCTTGGAAAGAATCATCACTTAAGATTCATTCAAAGGATCAATTTCTTTGGGTTTGCGATCTCTTAAAGAGCTGCCACAATCATAAATCATAGCAGATCCTTCGAGTTGTATATATAGTGGGAAGACCAAGAGAAGACACACACTTTCATCAAAACACGATTGATAAAGGAGAGCTGGTGAATGAACCAAATCCCCTAGAAGTTGAGCAAGGTGTGGAACATATAGGAAAACTAAATAGGCTGATGTTAAATTAACTAATAAAATTTAACCTGGGTCTACAGATCAAGAAGGTAGTGGTGTTCATGAATTACATGTGAGAAACTGGAAGGAAAAAGGTTCCCTCCAATCCAGAATATTCTCACCCCTATGGATTCTGAACTTCAAGCGAGATCTAAAGTGAGAAATTTGTGTGCCATCTTTGCCTACTTATCCATGACTGGTCCTAAGAATATTAAAGAGGATCTTCAAGATACTGACTAAATTGCAGCCATGCAAGAGGAACTTCATCAATTTGAGACGAATAACGTGTAGCATCTAGAACCGCGACCAAAGGACTAAACTACCATAAGAACCAGGTAGGTTTTCAGAAATAAGCTAGATAATCAAGGCACTATAACAGGAAATAAGGTAAGGTTATTAGTATAAGGGTACAATCAGGAAGTAGGCATATAGTATGATGAGACTTGTACACCTATTTCCAGAATGGAGGTTATTCACATACTCATTGCTTTTGTATCATAGATGGAATTTAAATTGTACTAGATGTATGTTAAAAGTGAATCCTTAATGGGTATTTAAAGGAGGAAGTCTTGGTGCGACAGCCTCCAGGTTTTAAAATCCACGAATTTCCTAATCATATCTACAAGTTAGATGAGGCTTTAAATGGGTTGAAGCAAGCACCAAGGGCTTGGTACAAAAAGCTGTCAAAATTCCTTCTGGAAAATGGGTTTAATAGAGGTAATATTGTCAATACTCTATTTTTGAAGAGGAAAGGTAAAAGTCTATTGATTGTATAGGCGTATGTTGATGATAGTATTTTTGTTGCTACAACGAATCCTTGTGTAGTAAGTTTGCAAATTTGACCGGAAGTAAATTTGGAGGAGTAAGATGGGTGAGCTATATTTCTTCCTTGGCTTATAAATCAAGTGAACTCTCAAGGGTACAATGATTCATCAGCAGAAGTATATCAAGAAGCTGCTCAAATGGATTGAGATGGATAGTTCTAAGACAATACTGCTACTCAGTTAGATATGGGCAAACCCGCTTCGTCTGTTAAAGAAAAGAAGTATAGGGGTATGCTTGTTCTCTCTTTTATCAAACATTGAGCAGACCTGATATTGTGTTTAGTCTTAAATCTTGTATTAGGTTTCAGTAGAATCCCAAGGAGTCATATATGAAAGTTGTGAAAAGGATCTTGACGTATTTCAAAGGTACTCAAGATCTGATTCTTTGGTACCTATCTGGCGATACTTTTGACTTAGTGAGATATGCTGACGCAGATTATGCTGCATACCTAGTAGATAGGAAGAGCACATCTGGGATGATTCACTTTCTAGGATTGTGTCTGATCTCTTTGGCTATAAGTAAGAAACATTCAGTAGCTTTACTAACTATAGAGGCTAAATATGTTATTGCAGCCTCTTGTGTGCACCACTATTACAGATCAAATAACAATTGGAGGTGAAACGACCCGACTGATCGATTGAGCATTTGCATTTCGTTCGGTGGGTTGAAGTCTTGAGTAGCTTGATATGATGTATTATGACTTATATGTATGATCAGTTTTGGTTTTTGAGTGGTTCAAATTGATTAAGAATGATTCTCATTTTAGAAGCTTTAAGTTAGAAGAGTTGACCAAGTTTAAATTTTCTGTATTTGACCTCAGATCAGAGTTTTAATGGTTCTGTTAGGTTCGGATGGTGATTCTGAACTTGGGTGTATGCCCGAATTTGCATTTGGATATTTCTAGAAGGTTTTGGCTCTAATTGGCGAATGCTGGCAATTTAAAGGTTTGGAAAGTTAATAGGTTTGAACAGAAGTTGACTATGCTGTTATCGGATTTGGATTGTTGTTCTGGGAGTTGATAGGTTCGTTATGTCATTTAGAACTTGTGTGCAAAATTGGAGGTGATTTCGAGTTGTTTAGACGTGTTCAACATAAATTTGGAATTCAAAAATAGTTCATTGAGCTGGATTTGAGGTACGATTCATAGTTTTGATGTTGTTATGTGGGATTTGAGGCCTTGTCCAGGTCAATGTTATGTTTTGGAATTTATTGGTATGTTCGGACGAGGTCCCGATGTTCTCAAGTGAATTTCGGATAGGTTTGGGTTGTGTTGCGCTCGTATTTGATATTTCAACGTCATTTTTCAAGAATAAATGGTACCACAGTAAGAAAATAAGCTATAAATTCTATTTTAACTGAAGCACTAGATCAGTATCGCAATTACGGAATCATAGCAAAAAGAATTATCGAATTTGGACATCGTATGAGGTTGTTATGCCCATTTTTATGTCAGAGAGGATAGTTTGTGCTGGTGCTTCACATATGCAAAGTGGGGTGCACACGGTGACCCCGCAGGTACGAAAAATGGTATACAGGTGTGAAAATGATAGCTGGCAGACTGCAGGTCCGGGTGTTTGGGCGCAAAAAGCGGAATCTATGTGTATTAAAAAGATTAGACTGCGTTGATTTAGTATTTTGAGCATATCTTGAGTTCTAGAGCTCCGTTTGAGGTGATTGTCGCAGCGTTCTTCTCTTTCTTTTCATAGGGGTCAGTATCTAACCTCAATTATTGTTGTAACATGATTACAGTAGTTTATTTTGTGAATTAATTCATACTTTGAATGGAGTTTGAGGGTTTATCCCTAAAACTTATGAGGATGCAATTTATGGATTTAGAGGCCGATTTGAGTTGCATTTGGATGAAACTTGAATGGTTGGAGTCGTATTCGAATACGTTGTGGGAATTTGTAAGTTTTGTCTGGTTCTAGGATATAGGCCGAGTTGACTTTGAGTATTTGATTAAAGATTCGACCTTTATCATTTGGGTTTAATTCCTATGGCATTTGATATTTTGAGTTGATTTTGGCTAGATTCGAGCCGTTCGGAGGTTGATTCGTGCGGTTAGGCATTTCTAGAGTATAATTTTGTCTTGTTTGAGGTAAGTATCTTACCTAAACTTGGTTGAGGTACTAGTTTCCTGAGTTATTTGTGATAGCTACGTGCTATGAGTGCGCACATGTTTCCTGAGTTATCATGTTTCTCCTTGATGGTGGACACGCAGATTGTGAGAAACAGAGAGGATTCTGGTTGATGTAGGCTTTGGGAAAGCTGATAAGTGGTTTGGTTCGGCTATTCAGATTCTGATGTGGGCCTTAGATTTGTATTGTGATTTCTATTTAGATCGGGTGCACAAAACAACAGATTGATATTTGGTTATTGTATTTCATCTTTACTTTTAATTTTCTTGGCTGTTTACTTGATTTATTTGCATATCTTCTTATACGCTGGATTATTGACTAAGTATAGTACGTTAAGAAATTTTTGTGCACCAAGGTGATTGTTTCTGTTGATTCATGACTTCATTATATTAATTTTTTGTACTTGGTTGAATTATGAACTGTACATGTGATTAGCGAGTATCATTTATAATTCTTTCCACTATTAACTCGCCGAGATTAGTTATGATACTTGCTAAGTAAAAGAGGTCGGTTGTACGCATACTACACTTCTGCACCTTGCGTGCAGGTCTTGGAGCCGAGATGCTGTGGATGACGTGAGCTGGTACTAAAGATGTACCTTCCTTTCGGATGTAGCTACCACTTGTCCTTGGTAGTTTTAAATTTAATTTTGTTTATATACATTCCAATCAGATGTTGTATTTATTTTATACCATCTTTGTAAATCTAAGTCTTAGAGGCTCATGACTTTTACTACCAATCCTTGAGTTATTGTATGAAATTACAGTTATTTCACTTATTCATTTCTTATTATTTTCATTAGAATTGTGTTGATTATTGTTTGGCTTACCTAGAAGGTTGCGTTAGGTACAATCACGACTAGGTGGACTTTGGGTCATAACAAGTCGATATTAAAGCTCTAGGTTCATAGGTTCTATGAGTTATGATCAAGTGTCTCGTAGAGTCTTGCAGATCAATATGATGACGTCCATACTTATCTTCGAGAGGCTAGAAGGCGTCTAGGAAACTTTCCATCGTTCTTTCTTTGCCGTGCGACATTGATTTAGCTCAAAGCGTATATACTTGATTTCCTTCCACCTATTCGTACGTCATGTGGAGAACTTAGTATCAGGTGTGCATTGACGGCTTGTGATGTAATGGATGGTGTGCGAGATATGCTATCTGTGATTGTGGAGGCAGGCTAGTTTAGAGGACTTGAGGCCCACTTCAGACCGCATCTCGGGCTTAGTGGTTTCAGTTGTGTAGGTATATGCATTTGAGCTTATATGTCCGGTAGTGTCCCTTGGAGTTGGATTGATGGCTCAGTAAGTGGTTGGATAGCTATATGGTATGTATTATGTCACTTCGAGATGTTCTCAAATGGTTGGGAAGCGACAAGAAGAATTTTGATAGGGATCTGAAAGGACTATGGATGCTCAATTTCTACCTTAATTTGTTGTACAGTCTTGAGTTATGAGTGTGTTAGGGATCTTTCAGTTGCTCATTTGTGGAATGAAGTAGAGTCTTAAGCCTTGTTGATCAGTTCATACTCGGGAAGATTAAGTGATTGCAATCGTGGTTGTGGCCATGAAAAGGCATAAAGAAATGACAGTTTGAGGCTAAACATGTGGGTAGTCTCCTGCAGGATGTTCTGAGGTTGTGTTATCAGTATGATGTTTAGAGTTTTCTTTTTACCGGCGAGATGTGTATTTGCTGCAATTTGAGTCCGGATCGCTTGAGAAAGCTTGCACGACTGTCACAAGGATAAAATGTGCTTAGCAGAAGATCTGAGGTATTTTATAACTGGTGATACATGAGCTTATGAAGGATCTAGTTGAATTACAGAGCGAGATCATGGTATTTTGGTGTTAGGGTATTGTGGGTCATCAGATGTTATGTTCTACGGCTTCGTGCGAAGTGGGAGATTCTGCTATCAACGATTAGATTGCATGGTCATGTGTTATGCTAGCTTTGGTACGAGGCATATTTGTGGATCAGTTATAACTTGAAGAGGTTGATTTTGAGGATGGCTTGAGTAAGGAAATTTCCAGATGCATGATGTATTGCACTTATGGATATAATGAAATATTAGCGTGATTCAGGTTTGCTATTTGTTGTGGATGTACTGTGCGAGGAGGACAGATTCGTTTAGTTGCTTAAGAGATGGGGGTTACTTCTTTATGTGTTTGTGTGCTGTTGGGGCACTGGGGCATGAGTCTTTCGGCTCAAATAGGCGGTGCATTGGAGATTGGAGCATAGTGGATGACTCTCGAAAAGACTCTAATGAGTTCATGATTCATATCTTGTATTTGAGGATTCCCTGAATTTTGCATATGGCTAAGATCTGAGATTTCCAGTGGGTGATGTCGAGACTAGCGACATTTCTGTAACATTAGTGATTCTACAATTCAATATCAGAGAGGTTAGAGAAATAGCTTCAAATTCACAGAAGGTCTCTTCAGAGTGGGTATCTTGGTTGTGACATCATTGGGTGCTTTAGAGGGAATACAATGGCTTATGAGCCTTAGGACGATGTTGTTTCATGCTAGGGCATCCTGTGGTGAGCTTGGGGTTAAACATCATAGTGTATTGGTAAGGAGGAGTGTTAACTTGAAGTCAAGTCAAGAGGGACTCGAAGAAATAAGTCAGCTTAGTAGTGGTTTGGATCATCATAGTAATAGAAGTGATTGGTTCCTTTGGTGGTGAGACTCTACAGGTGTTTTGTGGCGATACTCTTGGGCTTGGCGATTTGTGTGACTTGGTTGAGTTAGAGAAATTCAGTTCTAATGGTTTGGTTTGTTGCTAATGGGTTTCAAAGAGTATCGATGGTGTCGACCACGACTTGAGATGTATGTTTTCTACAGACATGAGAATAATTGTGTTTATGTGATTTTTCCCTTGGATGGGTGGTCAAGTGGATGGTTTGTGGCTGACGGAATGTGTATCCTACTTGTGATTCAGAGTTGATAATGGGGTTATCGTGTTTTCATATAATGGTATGATAAATGCGGTTCGACGTGAGGGATTAAGGTTTGCATGTACGAGGTTATGGTTCCGTTTGAAGGGAAGGTCATGAGTTCTAGACAATATGAAATTTTAGATGTTCAGAAAAATGCTGGCACTATCTAGTATCACTTGATAAGGGTGTGCATTTCAGAAGGCGCACTGGATTTGATTTGAGGATACTTGATTGGTATTACGGTAATCGCCTGATTGATTGATCGTTGATGTTTAGATTTTGCTATGTAGCAAAACTAATGGAAGTATTTCTTGTGAGATGATTTTGCAAGAGGGATGTGTCAGTCATTTGAGTGATGGAGTTGGGATCGGACATGGAGATTCTTGGGATTTAGAGATTAGGAGTTCGTAGAGGTAGACTGTTCCTTGGTTGCTGACGATAAAGATATGTTAAGAGTTTGACGGCTGATTGTATGTGTTATGGTTAGGTTACTGTGGACTTTGGGAAGGTTATTTACCTATTTTTAGAGGATCAGAGTTGATTTGGGGGCCCATTGGTAGGCTTTATAAGAATATGTGTTCTACATTCGATAAAATTTATTTACTCCACACAGCTGGCATTGAGGGTGTACCATTGATTGAGTTGGTCTTATTCATGTTTTGATATGTTCCATGTGTAACTCTCCTATGCTACAACGGGTTGTCAGACTGTTGACTATTTGCACATATGATGAGATTTTGTTTGGGCTTTGTGGATAAATTCGAGCGAGATGGTTCTTGGGGTGTTGAATGGTTGATTGCACTTTGGTTATGGTCTTCCTGTTTATGGTATATCGTGCTATATGTTTTTCCATGGTTATGGTAATGCACTTCGGATGTTTGTTGTTGGCATGCATATGGTTATTGATCGTGAGCATCATGGATCGATTTATTCTATGTGGACCGGTGGTTCGATTAGGTCACGCGTCGCATCTATGTTGGGATATGATCCTTTGTGCTTATTTCTTGTATTTTGTTTCTCCTTTGCGTGATGGGTTCATATCATGGCCCTTTGTGGTGGTATCTATTGATATTGCGGGACGGTTCTCTCATTTGATTCTGCTTCCATCACTGGTTACATTCGAGCAATTGCTTGTTTGGTGCACAGATTGCATCGTATGTAGCTCTAGGTTTCATTGGTGTGGTCTGTCGGTCGAGTAGCTTGCATTGGGTAAAAATGAGATTTTTGGACATGGAATTTGTGCCTTTATATTTGGTTGATGTATGTTTGGAAGAATGATGTCACTAGTCAGCTTAGATCTTTGGCTATGGTTCTTGTCGGGAGAGAGCGCTCCACGACTTGTCGATATGATAGGTGGTTATAATTTCTATGTGTTTCTTTCATCATTGGAAGTGTAGGAAGATTCAGTACAAGGTTTTATTTGAGATGAGGTATGTCGCTGGTATCGGGTTTGTTAATAAGCAGTTATTGTGTTCGAAAGCTATTGCCTTGGGTATCTGAGTTATGTGGTATATCCTGTGATTATATCTTGGAATATGATCATGGCTTGATACCACTTTTTTAGGCTTATACAGTGTATAGATGCAAGAATTAGGTCTTATAATGAATTTCAATATTAGACTTTGGTCCTAAGGTTTATGGGCTAATATTGAGGGAGGATCTTTAATCGGGGTTGTGCTAATGGACTTAGATGGATTGTGGTGGCGTAGGATTACTCATGGGTATGTGTATGTTGAGCTTATACAGTGGTTTGATGGCTTTGGAATAACTCTTTGCATGTTCAAGGACGAACGTATGTTTAAGTGGGGAGAATGTAACGATCCGATCGGTCACTTTGAGAAGTTGCATTCTGTTTGGTGGTTTGAAGTCTTCAGTAGCTTCATATGATGTATTATGACTTACGTGAATGATTGATTTTGGTTTTTGAGTGGTTTGGATTGATTTGGAAGAATGATTTTCATTTTAGAAGCTTTAAGTTGGAAGAGTTGACCAAGTTTGACTTTTGTGTATTTGATCTCAGATCAGAGTTTTTATGGTTCTTTTAGGACCGGATGATGATTTTGGACTTGGGCGTACGCCCGGATTTGCATTTGAATGTTTCAAGAAGGTTTTGGCTCTAATTGACGAAAGTTGGCACTTTGAAGGTTTGAAAAGTTCATAGGTTTGACTTAGAGTTGACTTAGATGTTATCGGTTCGGATTGTTATTTCGGGAGTTGGAATAGGTTTTTTATGTCATTGAATTTCTGTGCAAAATATGAGGAGACTCCGAGTTGTTTAGACGTGTTCGCGTAAGTTTAGAATTTGGAAATTTGAAACAGTTCATTAAGCTTTATTTGAGATACGATTTTGTATTGATGTTGTTATGTGGGATTTGAGGCCTCGAGCAGTTTTATGTTATGTTATAGAATCCTGGAAAGCTCAAATCTATTCAAAGACAAGGAGAAAGATTTGGAATCTCAAAGAGGGCCTTTAACAAGATGTCAAGCTAAAGAGTTACAAAACAAGGTCGTTAGACTTCAAGTGCAAATAATAAAGTTATTAATTAGGAGGAAGGGATCGGATGTGAATTGGCTAGGTGTTACAATTTCTTTATGGCCCAAATTTATGTCCAAGAAGAGGAGTATTGGATCCCAAGAGACATCCTTTGAAGAAGATCCTAAACAGTCCACTTTTGGACCATTTTGGCATCTAAAATGTGTCCAAACTTGCAGCCCAACAAGTCCTACATGAAGTCACATTTTTATAATATAAAAAGGACTTACTTGATATCAAATAAGGGTACAATAGTCGTGCTAGAAGTTGAGTGCAAGTTGGTGCCAAGTTGCTTGTAAATGTCCTTCAAGATTTCTAAGATTCTCCAAGAATGGTTTTGGACTTTCAAGATCCTATCCTAAGGTAGTTGGACTTTTTGTCCAAAGTAGTTAGGACTTTCTTTCCTTTCCAAGATTTCTAAGATTTCCAAGATTTGTTTTGGACTTTCAAGATCCTATCCTAAGGTACTTGGACTTTTTGTCCGAAGTAATTAGGACTTTCTTTCTTTTCCAAGATTTCTAAGATTGTCAAGATTGGTTTTTGACTTTCAAGATCCTATTCTAAGGTAGTTGGACTTTTGCCCAAAGTAATTAGGACTTTCTTTCTTTGTTTTATTGGTAGAATTTCGTGACTCCCTCTCTATATAAAGGGTTTCTTCTTTGTTTTAAGGAGATTAGATTATGATTGACAATATCAACAAAAATTGTGAGATTTTTCTTGCACTCTTATGTGTGGCTACTCTTTGATTTATTCTTCAACCTTCAAGAATCAACTTAAAAACGTGGCAAGATTAAAATATTTTCCGAAATCTTAGATAACTTATAGGTATTCAAGAAAGGTGATAAGTTTAGGCTTATTGTTGTTCTTGTTATTCTAAAGGGCCGGATTTCACAATCTATCTCTTGTTTTTAATTCTCTACCAAAGGCGATTACTTCTTCCTTAGCTAATTGTTATTGTTAGGATTCAACTTCAAGAATAGACTTCTTGAATTCAATCTATCTTTAATTACTGTCTTTTTCGTTTCACTATTTTCTTTTAGCTTTCGCATGTTTCTTGATTTTCTTATTTTTCTTTAGTAATTCATGAATCCCCTATCGTGGTTGTTATCAAGTGGTATCAGAGCATATTCTAATCAAGATTTTAATGTTGATAATCTTGGGTGGTTCTTGAGCCAAAAAAAAAAGATTAAACAAATCCTCCCCCCCCCCCCCAAAAAAAAAAAAAACAAAAACAAAAAAAATAAATGAAAATCAGCCCCAAAAAGTGTTATTGCTCATTATTATTTTCATATTCAAGTATAATTTGGTTTCCAAGTCAAGAAAGAAACAAGAAGAGGGGATCTTAGTTCTTGAAGATTAAGGTAACTTCGTTCCTTATTCTTCTGGGTTTTAGGTTTCTTAAATTCTTTGCTTTTTTTTCTTCTTAATAACCAATTCCTATTCTTCCTAGGTTTGGTCCTTCACTTTCTTTTTCCTTTTGTCTAACTCCACATTTTTATCACTAAGGTTGTGACTAGTAAGGTTTATTGATAATCTAAAGATTAACGACCAAGAATTGCTTTGAGTGGAAAAAGTTAAGATAGGTGAGAGCATTGTAGGGAAAAATCCTAATTTGAGAGATACATATTTCCTTTAATCTATGTCAAGATGTCTCAAAAAGGTAGTTATAGTGGAAGGAGGAGAGCTATAACTCAACAACTTGAAAAGTCGAGCTTACGGCATACCGAATGGAAGGAAGACAATGGTAAAGTTATTTTTCAATCAAGAGCTAAAATGAAATATATGCCCTTAGAATTGACAAAACATTTGACTATAACTTAATTAACACTTATATGGTTGCGAAATTGAACTTGCCTTGTGGTTAACATATTGAACCCTACATGTTGAAAGGGGTAAAGGCAGATAAAAGAGTGTTATTACTATTTCCTATTGGAAGGTATGAGGATGCGATTTGGTATTATGTCATTCCTACGAATAGTTTTCATATCTTGTTGGGAAGGCCATGGTATGTCTATAGAAGTGCTTCATATAATATGGAAAAAAAATAGATACTCTTTTGAGGTTAATGGGAAGAAACTCATTCTTGGGCATTTGAATCTATCACAAATTTGTGAAGATGAAAAGACTGTTAAAGAGAATATGAAAAAATATGAGAGAAAAAAGAATGAGAGGAGTAAGGGAGTGCATGTTGACATCCCAAGAGAGGAAAAATGAGAAGTTGTCTTGAGAGAAAAGAGTGGGATGTCAAGTGGGGAAAGAATGATCTTGAGAAAAAAGATCAATTTGAAGTAGGATTTAGATTAAACTTGTATGGTTGCACTTGTATTCGAATGATTTGTCGGAATTTGTTTGTTTTGATGGATTTTAGGGTGCGGGCCTGGGTTGACTTTGAGTATTTGATTAAAAATTTGACCTTTATCATTTGGGTTTGATTCCTATGGCATTTGATATTTTGAGTTGCTTTTGGTTAGATTCATGCTTTCCGGAGGTTGATTCTTATGGAAAGCCGTTCTTAATGTATTATTTTGGCTTGTTTGAGGTAAATATCTTACCTAAACTTGGTTGAGGCACCGTTTCCTGAGTTATTTGTAATAGCTACGTGCTATGGGTGGCGCACATGTGTGGGGTTGAGCCCATGTTCATGCACCGGGGTATTATTCATGATCGGGGTAGTGTTTAGGCTATGAGATGTCTTGGATTGATTGCTAAGCTTCATACTATGATGGTTCTTATATTTGCACCCTATTTTGAGCTATTTGAGCCATGTTTGAGGTTACATAGAGGGTAATCTCCTGATTGAACTTGATAATTTTTACTTTCTGATGTATTTGCCTGATTAGAGTTATAATAACACACTTTTCTCATGCATACATCTTAGAATGTCACTTATAACAGTGCAACAGTCTGAAATGTAATGTTCACTGATCATGTACATGTATTTATATATATATGCTATCTGTGTGATATGGATTGGACTGGTAGCCCGTGACAACGCCGGGCAGTTTGTGATATTAAGCCTGTGACAATGCCGGACGGATTGTGATATTGAGCATGTGACTACACCGAGCGGATTGTGATATTGAGCCTGTGACTACACCGGGCGGATTGTGATATTGAGCCTATGATCACGCCAGGCGGTTATAATTATTGCACGTGACTGCACCGTGCAGCGTGTGGATATAGATCCATTCCCCTAGGGTCACCCTTTTTTGTTTCTTCTTGATGGTGTATACGCAGATTGTGAGAAACCGACGGGTTTCTTGTTGATGTGGGCTTTGGGAAAGCTAATCAGATGTTTGGTTTGGTTATTGAGATTCTTATGTGGGCCTTAGAATCGTATTGCGATTTTTATTTGGATCGGGTTGCGGGCCGCAACAGATTGATATTTGGTTATTGTATTTCATCTTTACTTTTAATTTTTTTGTCTGTTTACCTGATTTATTTGCATATCTTTCTTATATGCTGGATTGTTGACTGACCAAAGTACGTTAAGAAATTTGTGTGCACCAAGGTGGTTCTTTCTGCGATTCATGACATGATCATATTACTGTTCCGTACTTGGTTGAATTATGAACTATATTGGTGATTAGCGAGTATCATTAATAGTTCTTTCCAAAGCTACCTCGCCGAGGTTAGTTATTCTACTTGTTGGGTACATAGGGTCAATTGTACTTATACTATAGTTCTGCACCTTGCGTGCAGATCTTGGAGTCGAGATGCTGTGGATGATGTGAGCTGGCACAAAAGATGTACCTACCTTCTAGATATAGGTACCACTTGTCCTTGGTAGTTTTAGATTTTAGTTCTGTTTATGTATATTCCAAATAGATGTTGTATTTATTTCATACTAGCTTTGTAAATCTAAGTCTTAGTGGCTCATGACTTGTACTACCAATCCTTGGGTTATTGTATGGAAATTCTATTATTTCACTTATAGATTTCTTATTATTTTCATTAGAATTGTGTTGACTATTTTTGGCTCATCTAACGAGTTGGTTTATGTGTCATCACGACTAGGTGGATTTTGGGTCGTGACAAGTTGGTATCAGAGCTCTAGGTTCATAGGTTCTATGAGTCATGATCAAGTATTTAGCAGAGTCTTGCGGATCGGTATGATGACGTTCATACTTATCTTCGAGAGGCTACAAGGCATCTAGGAAACTTCCCATTGTTCTTTCTTCACCGTGCGATAATGATTCAACTTGAAGCGTATATCTTTGATTCCTTCCACCCACTTGTATGTCATGTGGAGCACTCGATATCATCTGTGCATCGACGGATTGTAATGTCATGGATGAGGTGTGAGATTTTCTCTCTATGATTGTGGAGGCAGGTCGGTCAGGAGGACTTAAGGTCAACTTCAGACCGCAACTTGGGCTCGGTGGTTTTAGTTGTGTGGGTATGTGTTTGGGCTTACACGTCAGGTAGTTCCTTAGGAGTTGGATTGATGGCTCAGTGAGTGGTTGGATAGCTATATAATGAGTATTATGTCACTACGGGATGTGCTTAGATGGTTAGGATGTAACGAGAAGAATTTTTCTTGGGATGTGAAAGGACTATAATGCTCGATTTCTGCCGAATATATTGTACTGTCTTGAGTTATGAGTGTGTTAGGGATCTTTTAGTTGCTAATTTGTGGAATGAAGTAGACTCTTATATCTTGTTGACGAGTTCAGACTCGGGGGATTAAGTGATTGCATCATGGTTGTGGCCATGAAAGGGCATAGAGAAATGATAGTTTGTGTCACGACCCAAATCCCAAATCCGGTTGTGATGGCGCCTCTCATGAAGACAAGGTCAGCCAATTCGAACCATAACTCATTTTAAGCAGTTAATTTAACAAGAGAACAACATAACATAGTTTAATAGCAGTCATTTGCGAAAAAACATAGTGAACCATCCCGACTACAGCCCAAACCGGGGTGTCACAAAGTCATGAGCAACTAATGAAATCCTAATAACAAGATTTCTATTACAATATCTCTGGCACAATTAGTTGGAGAAAGTGGAAACAACAAGATAAAAGAGATACGGGGCTGCGGACGCCAACAGCTACCTCGTAGTCTCTGAGTCACCGCTCTGACAGTTGTAGTCAATGCCTCGGAGCGGAATCACTAACGCCTGAATCTGCACACATGGTGTAGGGAGTAATGTGAGTACTTCCAACTCAGTGAGTAATAATCATAAATAATGGCGGAAAGCAGAAACCACACATAAAGCACAAGGCAATCCATATTGGAGCAATAAAACATCATTAAAACAGTAAATCGGTGAGAATTCAAGTAGAAACTCCTTTCAACCGGTGAAACATGTAAGTCTTTCAAGTGGATGACGTGTAGTAAAAGAAAACATTTAAAACTGCCCCTCGGGCTCAGTATCTTTTAAAAACTACGTCCCTCGGGCAATATCATAAAAACAGTATCAGCCCCTCGGGCATATCACATGGTACAACATTGGTCCCCTCAGGCTCATCACATCACAATATCAGCCCCTCGGGCTATAATTCACATCACACTGGGTACCCTGCGCTCACTGGGGGTGTACAGACTCCGGGAGGGGCCTCTTACGGCCCAACGCAATATCATAACTCGTGGCGGCGTGCCACCCGATCCCGTGGCGGCGTGCCACCCGATCCCGTGGCGGCGTGCCACCCGATCCCGTGGCGGCGTGCCACCCGATCCATTTTCCATCATATCTCGTGCCACCCGATCCCATTTACATCATATCCCGTGGCGGCGTGCCACCTGATCCCATTTACATCATATCTCGTGGCGGCGTGCCACCCGATCCCATTTAAAATGTCATTTAAATCTCAAACTGAGTAAAAGTAGCTGAATTGTAAATCAGTGGAAAAACAACATGACTGAGTTTAAGTAATGAATCAAAATAGTGAGAAAACAGTGTTAGATACCCCCGAGGGGTTCAAATAACCGGCACGAAGCCCAAATATGGAAATCAGCCCAAATCATGATGATATCAAATAAGTTTTCAATCAAATATGTAATAAAAATCATCAATCGGGACGGACCAAGTCACAATCCCCAGTAGTAAACGACCCCACGCTCATCACCGAGCGTGTGCCTCACCTCAATATAGCACTACGATGTGCAAATCCGGGGTTTTAAACCCTCAGGACATCATTTACAATCACTACTCACCTCGAACCGGCTAAATCCCTAGCCTGCGCTGCCTTTGCCCCTCGAATTGGCCTCCACGCGAGTCGAATCTACTCAAAATCGGAACGAATACGTCACAATTAATTCGATTAAGTCAATACAATTTATAGGAATAAATTCCATATGAAAATACTAATTTTTCCAATAAAATCCGAACTTTGCACTTAAATTCGCCCGTAGGGCCCACATCTCGAAACCCGAAAAAAGTTACAAAATCTGAACATCCATTCCGATACGAGTTCAACCATACCAAATTTACCAAATTCCGATAACGAATCGACCTCCAAATCTTAAATTTTCATTTTTGAAAGATTTTACAAAAATTCCAATTTCTTTCATCAAAACTCGAATTAAATGATGAATATGACCATGGATTTATGAAATGCAGTCACTTTCGGATGTAGAACAGTTACCCAGTCAAAGCCATGAAGAAATCCTCAAAAATCGCCCAAGAACCGTGCTCCAAAAATCCAAAATGAAATGAAGAAAAATACCATTTTTGGTCCTTAAATTTCTGCAATCTGGTCGCTAAAAGTTAATACCCGTCACTAAAAGGGCCAAATCTGGTCACTAAAGGTGTGCACCAGAAAAAATAGCAATTTTTACTGATACGGAAATAAGCATAACTTTCTTATACGATGTCCGAATGATGAATGGTTTATATTTCTGAAAACTGGATTCGAAGGGCTACAACTTTTATTTTTGGATCATCTCCAAATTCCTTGCAGATTACGAGATATAAGCTTCCAAAGTCGGTCCTGTGCAGCAGAAATTTCTGCCATGAACATTGCCTGGAAAACAACAGCAGTACCAGCCTACTTTAATCTATCGTAAATTTCTGTGTATATGTCCAAATGATGGATGGTTTATCTTTTGGAAACTATATTCAAAGGGCTACAACTTTCATGTTTTGCAATTTTTCTGATTCCTTATAGATTATAAGATATGAGCTTCCAAACTGGACTGCTCGTACCAGTTTTTCTGCAATTTTTCTGCAATTTTTTTCATCTTTCCAAATATGAAATAGTCCGTTTAACCACCCAAAACTCACCCGAGCCATTCGGGACCCCGTTCGGATATACAAACAGGTCCTAAAACATTTTATGGACTTAGTCGAGGCCTTAAATAATATCCAACAATGCTAAAAACACGAATCATACCCCAATTCAAGCCTAATGAAACTAATAAATTCAACTTCTACATTCGATGCAGAAACCTATCAAATCGAGTTCGATTGACCTCAAATTTTGCACACAAGTCATATATGACATAACGGACCTATGAAGATTTTCAGAACTGGATTCCGACCCTGATATCAAAAAGTCAACTTCTCGGTCAAACTTTCCAAAAATCTTTCATTTTCCAACATTCGCCAAAATGCGTTGAATTGTCCTGCGGACTTCAAATTTCAAATTCGGACATACGCCTAAGTCCGAAATCACCATACGAAGCTATAGCAACTCTCAGAATTCCATTCCGACCCTCGGATCAAAATCTCGCCTAACAACCGGAAATCGCCAAAATACTAACTCCACCAATTCAAGCCTAATTCTACACCGGACCTCCAAAACCAATTCCGATCACACTCCTAAGTCATAAATCACCTTCCGAATGTAACTGAACCATCGGAACTCACATCCGAGCCCTCTAACTCATAAGTCAACATCCGGCTGACTTTTCCAGTTTAAACCTTCTTTAAAGAGACTAAGTGTCTCATTTCTTGCCAAACTCACTCCTAATGCAAACTACTCAACTCGATCACATTAAACATGGATAACTAAGTATAATGAGACGGAAAATAGGGAAAACGGAGCGGTAACTCATGAGACGACTGGCCGGGTCGTCACAGTTTGAGGCTAAACAAGTGGGTTATCTCCTGCAGGATTTCTGAGGTTGTGTGATCCCTATGATATTTCTGTGAGGAGTTTCATTTCTACCAAAGAGATTTGTATGTGCTGCAATTTGAGTCCGGATCGTTTGAGAGAGTTTGCACGACTGTCACGAGGATGAAGATGCGCTTAGACGAAGATTTGAGGTATTTTATAACTGGTGCTACATGAGCTTATGAAGGATCCATTTGAATTATAGAGCGAGATCATGGCAGTCTGGATTAAGGGTATTGTGGGTCATCAAATGTTATGTTCTACGACTTTGAGCGATGTGGGGGAGTCTACTGTCGATGATTAGATTGCATGGTCATGTGTTATGTTAGCTTTGGTATTAGGCATATTTGTGGATTGGTTATGACTTGAAGAAGTTGATTTTGAGGATGGCTTGAGTAAGGAAATTTCTAGACGCATGATGTATTACACTTATGGATATAATGAAATCTTGGAGTGATTCAGGTTTGCTATTTGTGGTGGAAGTAGTGTGCGAGGAGAATGGATTCGCTCGGTTGCTTAAGATGAGGGGTTACTTCTTTAGGTGTTTCTATACTAATGGGACACGAGTCTTTCGGATCATATAGAAGGTGCATTGGAGATTGGATCATGGTGGATGACTCTCGAAAATATTCTAATGAGTTCATGATTCATATGTTGTATTTTAAGATTCCTCGAATTTTGTATATGGCTAAGATCTGAGATTTTCAGTGGGTGGTGTCGAGACTTGTAGTATTTTTGTAACATTTGTGATTCTATAATTCAGTATCAAAGAGGTTAAATAAACAACTTCAGATTCACAGAAGGTCTCTCTTCATATCTCTTTTGTCACATCATTAGGTGCTTTAGAGGGAATACAATGGCTTATGGTTAGATAACCAAAAAAAAAAAGGCTTATGGGCCTTAGGACGATGTTGTTTCATCCTAGGGCCTCTTGTGGTGAGCTTGGGGTTAAGGATCGTAGTGTACTGGAAAGGAGAAGTGTTAACTTGAAGGCAAGTTGAGAGGGACTCGAAGAAATAGGTTAGCATAGTAGTAAAAGTGATTGGTTCCTTGGTGGTGAGACTCTACAGGTGTTTTGTGGCGATACCCTTTGGATTGGTGATTTACGCGACTTGGTTTTGTGCTAATAGGTTTCTAAGAGTCTCGATGGCGTCGACCACGACTTGAGATGGATGTTTTCTAGAGGCATGAGCGTTATTGTGAGATGTAATTTTTCTCTTGGATGCGGGTCAAGTGGAAGGTTTCTGGCTGAAGGAATGTGTATCCTGCTTGTGATTTAGAGTTGATAATGGGGTTCTCGTGTTTTCATATAATGGTATGATAGATATGGTGCGACGTGTGGGATTGAGGTTTGTATGTACGAGGTTGCCATTTTGTTTGAAAGGAAAGTCATGAGTTTTAGACAGCATGGACAGTTTTAGATGTTCAAAAAAATGCTGGCACTATCTAGTATCACCTGGGAAGGGTGTGCATTTCAGAAGGCGCACTGTGTTTGATTTGCGATTGCTTGATTGGTATTACGGTAATCGCTTGGTTGATCGACTGCTGGTTTAAATTTTGTTATGTAGCACGGAAAAATTTAGAAGTATTTCTCATGAGATGATTGGGTATGAGGGATGCATCAGTCATTTGAGTGGTGGAGTTTGGAGATTCTTGGGATTCGGAGAGTGGGAGTTCTTAGAGGCAGATTGTTCCTTGGTTGGGGGCGCGCGGTGAAGATTTGTTAAGAGTTTGACGGCTGATTGTATGTGTTATGGTTAGGTTACTATGGACTTTTGGAAGGTTATTTACCTATTTTTGGAGGATCAGAGTTGATTTGGGGGCCCATTGGTAGGCTTTATGAGAATGTGTGTTCTACATCGGATTAGATTTGTTTGCTCTGCACAACTAACATTGAGGGGTGTACCATCAGTTGAGTTGATCTTATTCGTGTTTTGATATGTTCCAATGTATTACTCTCCTATGCTACGATGGCTTGTGATACTATTGACTATTTACACACATGATGCGGTTTTGTTTGGGGTTTTTGGAGAAATTCGAGCGAGATGGCTCTTGGCGTGTTGAATGGTTGATTACGCCTTAGTAATGGTCTTCCTATTTGTGGTATATCGTGTTATCCGTTTCTCCATGGTTATGGTCATGCACTTCGCATGTTTGTCGTTGACATGTATATGGTTGTTGATTGTGAGCATCATGGCTCAAGGTATTCCATGTGGACCGGTAATTCGATAGAGTCACACATTGCATCAAAGTTATGTTGGGATATAGTCCTTCTGGCTTATTTTGTTTCTCCTTTGCGTGATGGGTTCATAGCATGGCCCTTTGTGGTGGTGTCTATTGAGATTGCGGGACAGTTCTCTCATTTGATTCTCCTTCCATCACTGGTTACATTCGAGCAATTTCTTGTTTGGTGCACGGATTGCATCGTATGTAGATCTAGGTTTCATTGGTGTGGTCTGTCAGTCGAGTAGCTTGCATTGGGTAAAAATGAGATTTTTGGACATGGAATTTGTGCCTTTATATTTGGTTGATGTATGTTTGGAAGAATGATGTCATTAGTCAGCTTAGATCTTTGGCTATGGTTCTTGTCGGGCGAGAGCGCTCCACGACTTGTTGATCTGATAGATGGTTATAATTTCTTTGTGTTTCTTTCATCATTGGAAGTGTAGGAAGATTCAGTACAAGGTTTTATTTGAGATGAGGTATGTCGTCGGTACCGGGTCTGTTAATAAGCAGTTATTGTGTTCGGAAGCTTGCTTTGGGTATCTGACTTATTTAGTATATTTTGTGATTATATCTTGGAATATGATCATGGCTTGATACCACTTTTTTAGACTTATATAGTGTATAGATGCAACAATCGGGTCATATATTAAATTCTGAATATTGGAATTGGTCTTAAGGTTTATGGGTTAAGGTTGAGAAATGATCTTAAGCCGGGGTTGGCCAATGGACATAGATGGGTTGTGGTGGCATGGGATTACTCATGTTTATGTGTATTTTGAGCTTATACAGTGGTTTGATGGATTTGGAATGACTCTTGGAGCATTTGAGGATGAACGTATGTTTAAGTGGGGGAGAATGTAACAACCCGATCAGTCGTTTTGAGAATTTGCATTCCGTTTAGTGGTTTGAAGTCTTAAGTAGCTTCATATGATGTATTATGACTTGTGCGTATGATCGGTTTTAGTTTTCGAGTGGTTCAGATTGATTTGGAAGAATGATTCTTATTTTAGAAGCTTTAAATTGAAAGGGTTGACCAAGTTTGACTTTTGTGAATTTGACCTTGGATCGGAGTTTTGATGGTTCCATTATTTTTGGATGGTGATTTTGGACTTGGGCGTATGCCCGGATTTGCATTTGGATATTTCTAGAAGGTTTTGGATCTAATTGGCGAAAGTTAGCATTTTGAAGGCTTGAAAAGTAGGTTTTACCGGGAGTTGACTTCGATGTTGTCAGGTTCGGATTGTTGTTTTAGGAGTTGAAATAGGTTCGATATGTCATTTGGAATTTGTGTGCAAAATTTGAGGTGATTCTGAGTTGTTTAGACGTGTTCGACGTAAGTTTAAAATTTAAAAATTTGAAATAGTTCACTAAGCTTGATTTGATGTGCGATTCATGATTTTCATGTTGTTATGTGAGATTTGAGGCCTCAAGCAGGTCCGCATTATGATTTGAGACTTATTGGTATAATAGGGTCCTGAGGGGCTCGGGTTAGTTTAAGATAGGTTTGGGTTGTGTTGCGCTCGTATTTGATGTTTCGATGTCGTTTCTTCAAACATTAATGTTACTAAATGAAGAAAATAATCTCTCAATTCTACTTTGATTGAAGCATTAGATCAGTATAGTAATTACGGAACCATATAAAAAAGAATCGTCGAATTTGGACATCGTATGAGAGAGTTATGCCCATTTTAGTGTCGGAGAGGATAACTGGTGCTGGTGCTTCACAGATGCAAAGTGGGGTCAGCACCCACGACCCCGCAGGTGCAAAAAATTATCTGCAGGTTCGAAAATGACAGTTGGCAGACTGCAGGTGCGGGTTTTGGGCACAGAAGCGGAATCTCTATATATTAAAATTTCAGACTGTGTTCATTTAGTAATTTGAGCATATCTTGAGTTCTACAGCTCCGTTTGAGGTGATTTTTACGATGTTTTTCTCATTGTTTCATGGGGGAAATTATCTAACCTCTATTATTGTATTTCGACATGATTACACAAGTTCATTTATGAATGAATCTATATTTTTATTGGAGATTTGGGGGTTTTATCTCTAAATGAGGATGAAATTTATTGATTTAGAGGTCGATTTGAAGTCGGATTTGGGTGAA
The DNA here is from genome assembly GCA_002018475.1 of Nicotiana obtusifolia. Classification (NCBI taxonomy): domain Eukaryota; kingdom Viridiplantae; phylum Streptophyta; class Magnoliopsida; order Solanales; family Solanaceae; genus Nicotiana; species Nicotiana obtusifolia. The sequence goes on from MCJB01047230.1 coordinate 121,800, forward strand.
ACTTGTATGGTTAGACTTGTATTTGAAAGGATTGTTGAAATTTGTAGTTTTGAAAAGTTCCGGGGTACGAGCCCAATTGACTTTTGGGTTGACTTTGAGTATTTTATTAAAGATTCGACCTTTATAATTTAGGTTTGATTCTTATGATATTATTTGATATTTTTAGCTGCTTTTGGCTAGATTCGATCCTCCGGAGGTTGAGCCGTGCAGTAAGGTGTTTCTAGAGTATTGTTTTGGCTTGTTTGAGGTATGTATCTTACCTAAACATGGTTGAGGCACTAGTTGCCTGAGTTATTTGTGATAACTACTTGCTATGGGTGGCACACATGTGTGGGGTTGAGCCCATATGTATACACCGGGGTATTATTTATGCTCCGTGTTACACCCCATGTTTTTGTACGTGAAAGTACGCCGTAAGTAAAATGTAAGCTTGGAAATAAGATTCTCCTTGAAAGTATATAAAATGATCTAATGATATTACATCCCGTATCTCTAATCAACATACAAAAGACTAGGTTGAGGGCGAATGCACTTAAACGTGAGAGAGGAGATTTTGGACAAATAAAAACGAGCTGCTTACTTACCTGACCTGCCTGCTTCACCAACTTACTTGCCGTCCTACTTGCTTGAGCTACTCGATGCATGTCTAAATTATTTAATGAGGATGATACACATGTTCAAAATGGAAAAAAGACCAACATGAATCACCAACTTGATTAAGTAGGTGACAAGTAGGTGCATCACCTACTTAGAGCTTGTGGATCAAATTGAAAGGGAATGTAAAAGGATAGGATGGGCAAGTCTTGGGACAGCCCAAGACCCATCTTCCCAAGCTCATTAGTGGGGCCATATAAACATAGATATATCTCGATTTCACTTAGAAAACAATTCATAATCCTTCTCTCTCTATTGCAATGTGAAGGAGCTCCAAATATCAGCCCAAGATCTCTCTCAAAGTTATCCTAGGGTTCAAGACCATATCCACAAGTTGGTAAGGTGATTTCTCTCTTGGAATATTGAGATTACCTAGTTATCTCTCTACTTTGTTGTTTCGGGTAAAAAGCTTATTTGAGCTTGAAGTAAAGCTTAGTTGGATGAGTATTCTTGCCGCCAAGGTAAGATTTAACTTCTCCTATATTGTAATTAAGATCATCTATGTATATCTAGTTGATTTGATAAAGGAAACTTGTAAAGCAAGTTGAACTTCATGTTGAAGTGTTGTAATTGCTGGACTATTTTGGAGTTGAATTTTTGATGTTTTATGGCTAGAAATCAGTAGAAATAAGTTAAGAATACTATTGCTGTTGTGGTTGATATGTTTGGAAGAAGAAAAGGCTTGGAAAGTGCAAGTTAGAACTTGGTTGTTAGGTGAGATGGTGTGGACTGTTTTAGTGATGTATTGTAATGAATATGAGGTTATATATTCATATATATATATATATATATATATATATATATATATATGAATGATTGTTGTCATTCTGGACATGTTGGTCTTGTTTGTGGATTTGAGGAAAATGAACAGAATAAGGGGAAGTGCTGTCCAAAATTTTGTAGATGAGCTAGTCGCTCATTTGTTGAGTTCTAGCTTTCGTAAGCTTAAAAATGGTCCCTTATTGTTTGTTGTAGATTGAATTACTAACGGGATAAACCGACGTCGTGCGGTTAGGTAAACGACAAAAGTATGTTAAGGCTATCCTTTCTTTTCTTTTGGCATGATCATATGATAAAAACGAAACGAGCAAATGCTCAACTTTCATAAATGTCTCTGTTCATAGAAGTACTTTGGGTGCCTATGTTCTTGATTCCCCATGTTTCCTATTATTATATCATCTGTTCATGGGTCTTAGAAAATACATATGTTGATAAAGTATATTCAAAGGCATATTGATCTTATGACATTCCGAGAGTTCTTATTGACTTACTTCTCATGCATTGCATTCATTGATACATGTACATTGACCCATGACCAGATAGCGTTATATATATGTATATTATATGTATATGGGGTATAGGGAAAGGTTATGGTGTTATACACGCATCACCATCTGATCAGCTGGTATACATTGATGATTTTGCCCACAGAGGCCGAGATGATATGATGGGATGCCCTCAAAGGCTTGATAATGTTATGTACTCATATACCTATGCATGGTATGAAATTTACACGCATATGCATGACATTATAAATGTTTCACGATTCACAGAGATATTCAGAAATACATGTTGAGTTCTTTACACCATGTTTCTTTCATGCCTTACATACTCGGTACTTTATTTGTACTGACGTCCCTTTTGCCCCGGGACACTGCGTTTCATGCAGGTATCAATAGACAAGTTAACAGTCCTCCTAGTAGGCTATCAACTCAGTGGAAGGTGTTGGTGCACTCCACTTACTCCGGAATTACCTATTTGGTAAGTATGATTTGAACATGTATTGATTGGTATGGCGGAGCCCTGTCCCGACCTTTATGACGTTTATGTACTCTTATAATAGTCCAGGAGTATGAAATTTGATGTTCATTGATCATGTACAAGTATTCTTATATATCTGCTTTCTGTGTGATATGGATTGGACTGGTAGCCCGTGACCACGCAAGGGGGATTGTGATATTGAGTTTGTGACAACGCTGGGTGGATTGTGATATTGAGCCTGTGACCGCACCTGACATATTATGATATTGAGCCTATGAAACCGACGAACGGATTGTGATATTGAGCCTGTGACTACACAGAAAGATTATAATTATTGCATGTGACTACACTGTGCAGCGTGTGGATGTAGATCCATCCCCCCCTAGGGTAACCCTCTTATGTTTCTGGTTGATGGTGTACACACAGATTGTGAGAAACCATGTTTTTCTAGTTGATGTGGGCTTTGGTAAAGCTGATAAGTGGTTTGGTTCGGTTATTGAGAGTCTAATGTGGGCCTTAGAGCCATATTGTGATTTCTATTTAGATCAGGTTACGCGCTGCAACAAATTGATATTTGGCTATTGTATTTCATCTTTACTTTTAATTTTCTTAGATGTTTACCTGATTTATTTGCATTTATTTCTTACATGCTGGATTGTTGACTTAGCAGAGTATGTTAAGAAATTTATGTGCACCAAGGTGGTTCTTTTTGTGATTCATGACTTGATCATATTACTGCTCTGTACTTGGTTGAATTATGAACTATACAGGTGATTAACGAGTATCATTTATAATTCTTACAACTATTACCTCGCCGATGTTAGCTATGATACTTGCTGAGTACATGGGGTCAGTTGTACTCATACTACACTTTTGTGCCTTGTGTGCAGACCTTGGAGCCGAGATGTTGTGGATGATGGGAGCTAGCACTAAAGTTGTACCTGCCTCCTGGATCTAGCTACCACTTGTCCTTGGTAGTTCTAGATTTGAATTCTGTTTATGTACATTCCAAATAGATGTTGTATTTATTCATACCAGCTTTATAAATATAAGTCTTAGTGGCTTATGACTTGTACTACCAATCCTTAGGTTATTGAAAATCTAAGTATTAGTGGCTCATGACTTGTACAACCAATCCTTATGTTATTGTATGGAAATTCAATTAATTCACTTATTGATTTCTTGTTATTTTTATTAGAACTGCGTTGACTGTTTTTTGGCTTACCTAGCAGGTTGGTTTAAGTGCCATCACTACTAGGTGCATTTTGGATCCTGACATGAGAATTATAGTGTGATGGTTAAATGTCTGTCAATATTCTATGACAATACAAGTGCTATGAATGAAACCCCTACAAGGCTAAGGATGGTATTGAACAAATGTTAAGCATCTACCATAAGTTTTCGGGGTAAAATGAATAAAAGATGTTATAACACATACTTTCAAGGTTATATTAGGAGTTCATAATATGCTAAGGGGTCTTATTTTAACGTATTTGAATCATATAATATTTTTATTTTAAGATTTTAAGTCAACAAAGTTGTAAAACAAAAGTCGGCAAAAGTTATTGCAAGTTATGCTCATATTTTTGCTGAAATTTAGGTCTGACGTGACTGCGATTTTCTCACAATGTACTTGGAGTTACAGGGTATTTCACCCACCAAATTAAATTTCTATCAGTCTAGTTCCCAACGCATTAAAACGTTCATCGATACGGCATCAGAGTAAAGAGATATTCATGTTTTTGCGAGACTGCGCAGGCCCCCCTACGGGGCCCACTTAAGCGGTGGTCGACCAACTTAGTTTTAATGCGTTGGGAACTAGATTGATAGAAATTTAATTTTGTGGGTGAAATACCCTGTAACTCCAAGTACATTGGGAGAAAATCGCAGTCACGTCAGACCCAAATTTCAGCAAAGATATGAGCATAACTTGCATATTCATGTTTTTGCGAGACTGCGCAGGCAGCCCCTGCGGGGCCCACTTAAGCGGTGGTCGACCAACTTAGTTTTGAAAGGGATTTGGACGACTATTCTTGCTCATTTTTTGAACCAACTTCATCCCTACACTCTTCCTAACCCTCCTAAATAGATTCCAAAGGTTCAATGGTGATTTCAAATTGATTACACTATATTTCAACATCAAAAGTTAGTTGTGGTGAGGAATAAAGCTTCTTTGGTGTTGTGGTGACATTAAGAGTTGTTGTGAGCTAAGAGGATCTTGGATTTCATGTTGTAGTTTCTGTATAAGGTAAAAATATTATGTCCTTGCTTTTGCTTAAGTTTATTCAAGTGTTGATTGAGTTGTTTGAATGAAAAATTACAAGCTAGTGCTTGAAATAGCATGAGGTGTTGTTGTCTTTTTGCTGGACTGTTTTGAGGCTGTGTATATGACTTCTTGTCGCTGGAAATTATGTAGAAGATTCTGGTTTTGCTGTGGTTGTTTTTGTTATGCTTGTCTAAGTGTTGGTTATGAAGATGGTGTTACAAGCTAGAAGGAGGAATGGTTATATAGCACCTAAAAGTTGTTCTTGTTGTTTCTCACTCTTGTTGGGCTAGAAATGTGTTGTTGAAGATGGATATAAGGCTGGAAAATTATAAGAATATGTTTGGTAATATAATGGTTATGTTGTATTTTGAAGTTAAGATCATAGAGGGGTATAAGAGCTTGGATGGTTCCAATCCGAGCTTGTTCGCTTGTCATGTTGAATAATGGTCTTTTTAATGATGCTATATCTGGTTATTAATAAGTATAGCTGAACTATGTTTTTATTAATATTTTTCTAGCTATTGATTGATGTTGTTTGGAATTGGAGGAAAGTAAAAGTTATAGCAGAAATGTTGTCCGATTTTTTATAAGTGACCTACTAGCTTAGAATAATATTTGTAAGTCCTTCTATTGCATTAACTACAAGTTTTACTGTCTTAACGTAGATTGAAGTCTTCCGTAAGATATATTTTGAGTCGTTAAGTAAATGACAAAGGTACGTTTAGATACCTTCTTTCATTCTTTTGGCAAGATTCTCACAAACGAAACGTAAACGAACAAATGATACTTCTAAACGATTCTATTCTTAGTCAATGTAGAAAGCTTACGTACATTGTCTTTCATGATGTATTTATGATTCATGGCATTGAACTTGGTTCTTATTGAAACATTTGTTGATGATGTTAGTTCCATCATGATAATCAAAGGTGTAACAACCTTACGTCACTCCGATAAGTTGATGATGTCTCTTTATATATATATATATATATATATATATATATATATATATATATATATAATGAGTTCGTGTGTGGATCCAATGGCATTATATATGCATATATATGGTACAACGACGCTATAGACGCACCCCTGAGCAGGTGGATATTATGAAGATGATGATGATGCCCACAAAAGCTTGATGGTGCTATATGTGCGTGTATATATATATATATATATATGATGGCGCTATATGCGCATATATATTGTAGTCATGCATATCATGGCCCAAAGTGGCAATACAGAGCCAAGGTTCAGTTTTTTATTCCTCCACTACATTGATGTCTTCCCTTATGTTGTTATTTGCCTTAAATACTCGATATTTTTTCGTACTGACGTCCCTTTTGCCTAGGGACACTGCGTTTCATGCCTGCAAGGTGTTGGTGCACTCTATTTGCTCTGGAGTTATCTTTTTTATTAGTATGCTTACATCTATTTATGGGTATGCCGGGTCCCTGTCCGACCTTTACGACATTTATGCACTCTTAGAGGCTTGTAGATAGATGTCATGTATATAAATGCTTGTATGGCCTTGTCGGCCTATGTTTTAAGTGTACAAATGGTCATGTCGCCCTTATAGGCCCGTATGTCACATGTATAAGTTTGTATATCATGTTGGATCGTCCTATTCGAGTATTCTCTTATGTTTTATTCAGGTTGTCTCATGACGATCCTTCCAGCCCATTTATGCATGATGGTATGATTATAGAGGTACGTTATGTTGGTTTTTGGTATGTTAGGTACGGGTGCCAGTCATGCCCTCCGGTTGGAGTGTGAAAAACTTGATATTAGGGCCAAGTTTGTCATAGGGATGTCTACAAGACGTGTCTAGTAGAGTCTTGTTTATGGGTGTGTTGCACGCTACACTTATAAACAGGAGGCTGCGGGACAT
>MCJB01047241.1:5387-49245 GCA_002018475.1 Nicotiana obtusifolia
ATTGAGAGAGAGAGAGAGAGAGAGAGAGAGAGAGTTGCACAATAGGTGTCGTACCCGGCCGACTATAGCGCGGCTCGGTAGAGTAAAATAGATAATGCATGCTAACTCATAGGATTCACTCTTTCTGGATCTTTCAGTGGTCGTAAGGTCGAAGGAACAATACACATCAAACCTCCCATAAGAGGGGAAACAATATAAGCACTCCTAACTTCTAAGAGTAGAGTATCTTTGGGGGCTCGTTCATTGCGTTGTGTACAATTAGAGTCGTGCAAAAGAAGGAAAGAGATAGTCTCACATACATGGTATTCTCTGCGCCAATTTAAGGCTTCCGCACTGTCACAATTTTTTAGTCTACAATGAAAGAAACGATTCTATCGTTATCCTCTAAACGTTATAGTTACAATCAACCACAGCCCTAAATTTATATAGTGTTCCTCCACACCCTTCTTCCTCCAAAACTTCCACAACAATAGTAGTAAGACATGCAACCCAACAGCAACCCAAAACAACCACAGCCCAGTCCATTACTAATAAATGACTTGAACTCATGGCTTCCAATCACCATCCCATGAGTTCTTACATGCATAGAACGAAATACCATGAATTTCCAGGAGAAAGGGTGTATAAAGATAGCAGTAACTTACCTTGCATGCTGGATAACTCAGCCCTCTTCCTTGGTTCTTCAATTTCTAGGTCTCACACCCAATTAGGGCTTGAAAGAGAGAGGAAATCAGTTAGGGCCTTTCCTTAGTTCTTCAATGTCTAGCTTTCTCCTCAATTAGAACTTGAAAGAGGGAATTCGATTTGGGTTTAGGTGGAATTTTGGGAAAGGGGTCATAGGGGTTCTATCTTCATTGGGGAGGTCTGATAAGGATGAAATAACCCTCTTGGCCGACTTTGGAACTTATGTACTTGTCCTTTAATTTGTCAAGTAAGTGGTACACGTGTCTGACGCCTGCCAGTTCTGCGATCGCATTTACGTCGCAGAATCAACATGCGGTTCGCATTTTGGATGCGAAAGTCAGCCCAGAAATCTGTCTCATTCTGCAATGAAGGATGTTTGATTTGCGGTCCGCATTTTTAGCATGCGATCGCATACTGACCGCGTTCCTGACACAGATTTCTGCCTAGAAATCTATTCCAGGTTGCGATACATTATGTAAAATATGCGGTTCGTATTTTAGAAATGCGACCACACTTCTGACCGTATTTCTGGCACTGATCTTTGTCCAGAAATCTGTCTTGGTCTGTGATTTCAGCGTGAGAAATGCGCCTCACATGTGGATTTTGCGGTAGCATACCCAGCTTTGCGAAGCCCTTTGCTCTTTTCTTGACTTTTTGGACTCTTTTCCGGTTCTTCGGCCCTTATTCATAGACTATCTTACGGCGTAATCCAACATGCGAAATTACGAGTTGTAACACTCTCTCCCCCTTAGGAACATTAGTCCTCGAATGTAAAGGTTTACGGGGATTTTATTCATTATGGATTTCGGCCGAGTTCCCCTTATCAATAGAGGACAATCTTGCGAGCATTTAACTCAACGTACAGTCCTACAAGAGTATGCAACTTATGGACATGTACATTATCAGCATATTATCATTTTATATTAAGAAAGAGTATTTTCAAGTCATTGCTTACCTCATAGAGCAGTTTCACCTTCCAACGCATCATGTTTTCCCTTTGCATCCTCTTTATCTCCATTCTGGAACAGTTAAGGGTATCTAGACTTCATCTCCTCCTCTGCTTCCCATGTCATTTCTTCCGTATGCTTGTTTCTCCACAATACCTTAACGGAAGCTACATCCTTTGTTCTTAGCTTGCGGACTTGTCGGTCTAGTATAGCCACTGGTACTTCTTCACATGATAGATCCTCTGTAATTTGAACATCTTTGATAGGGACGACTCGAGAAGGGTCTCCAATACATTTCCTTAACATAGATACATGGAATACCGGATGGACAAATTCCAATTCGGATGGCAATTCTAACTCATAAGCCACACGTCCAATTCGTCGTAGAATTTTATACGGACCAATGTACCTTGGACTCAGCTTACCTTTCTTCCCAAAACGCATGACACCCTTCATTAGAGAGATCCTCAGGAACACCCAATCACCAACCTCAAATTCCAAGTCACGAGGTCGGACATTGGAATAGGACTTTTTCCTGCTTTGTGTCGTCCTCAATCGTTCCTGTATCATCTTCACCTTCTCAATGGCTTGGTGAATTAAATCTGGCCCATATAACTCTGTTTCACCAACTTCGAACCATCCAACTGGCGATCTACATCTCCTCCCATATAGTGCCTCGTATGGGCCATCTTAATACTGGAATGGTAGCTGTTATTGTAGGCAAATTCAATGAGTGGAAGATGGTCATCCCAATTTCCTTTAAAATCTAGGACACAGGCTCGCAGCATATCTTCCAGTGTCTGAATAGTATGTTCAGCTTGTCCGTTAGTTTGCGGATGAAAAGCCGTGCTGAGATTCACTCGTGTGCCCAAACCCTTCTTAAAAGACCTCCAAAAGTTCGCTGTAAATTGAGCTCCTCGGTCTGATATAATAGACACCGGCACACCATAAAGTCTAACAATCTCCCTGATATACAGCTTCGCATAGTCTTCAGCTGTGTAAGTTGTCTTAACTGGGGCACATTTTGTAAGTCGGTCAACTATCACCCAGATGGAGTCAAACTTATGATAAGAGCGAGGTAATCCAATAATGAAGTCCATATTGATCACCTCCCATTTCCAGGTTGGAATTTCTATATTCTGAAGCAATCCACCGGGTTTCTGATGCTCTATCTTTACTTGTTGACAATTGGGACACTGGGCTACAAATTCTGCAATAGACCTCTTTATACTATCCCACCAATACTGCTCCTTGACATTATGATAAATCTTCGTCGAACCGGGATGGATGGAATATCGGGATTGATGAATCTCATTCATAATCTTCTCTCGCAACCCTGCCACATTAGGTACACATAACCGGTCCTGGTATCTTAGTATTCCATCTCCTCCGATCTCAAAAGCTGAAATTTTGGCTTGCTGAATGCCCTCTCTCAATTATACCAAGTTAGGGTCTTCATACTGCTGTGCTTTTACCTCGGCTACTCGAGAGATGATTCTGAGGTGTTATGCACAGTGACACCCCCGTCCTCAGAGTCTAACAATCTAATTCTCATATTGGCCAGCTGATGAAGCTCTTTAGTCAAATCCCATCTACCCGCTTCGATGTGTACTAAGCTTCCCATTGACTTACGACTGAGGGCGTCTGCTACAACGTTGGCTTTACCGGATGATACAATATCTCAACGTCGTAGTCCTTTAGTAATTCGAGCCAACGTCGTTGTCTCAAATTCAACTCCTTCTGACTGAAGAGGTACTGCAAACTCTTGTGATCTGTGTAGATGTCAACATGGACGCCGTATAAGTAGTGCCACCATATCTTCAAAGCATATATTACCGTAGCCAATTCCAAATCATAGGTTGGATAATTCTTTTCATGCTTCTTCAATTGTCTTGACGCATAAGCAATCACCTTCTCATGTTGCATCAATACAAATCCCAAACCTACACCTGAATCATCACAATATACCACATACCCTTCTGTTCCCTCTAGAAGAGTAAGCACTGGCGCGGAGATCAACCGATTCTTTAGCTCCTGGAAACTACGTTCACAAGCGTCGGACCATTGGAACTTGGTAGCTTTCTGTGTTAACTTAGTCAATGGTGCCGACATATAGGAAAACCATTCTACAAACCTCCTATAATATCCTGCTAGCCCTAGAAAGCTGTGGACTTCTGACGGTGTTGTGGGTCTTGGCCAACTCTTCACTGCGTCGATCTTTTGAGTGTCGACACTAATACCCTCGTTAGATATCACATGGCCTAGGAATGCCACTGAGTTCAGCCAAAACTCACATTTGGAGAGCTTCGCATATAACTTGCGATCCCGAAGGGTCTGTAATACTATCCACAAGTGGCCCGTATGTTCTGTCTCTGAACGGGAATACACTAGTATGTCATCAATGAACACAATCACGAACACATCAAGATAAGGCCTGAATACGGTATTCATGAGATCCATAAAAGCTGTCGGGGCATTTGTTAGCCCGAACGACATTACCAAGAATTCGAAATGCCCATATCTCGTCCAAAAGGCTGTTTTTGGAATATCCTTCTCCTTGACCCTCACCTGAAAATACCCTGAACGTAGGTCAATCTTGGAAAAATATTTGGCACCCTGAAGTTGGTCGAACAGGTCATCAACCCTTGGAAGTGGATATTTATTCTTTATAGTAACCTTATTCAACTGTCGATAATCAATACACATCCTCAACAACCAGTCTTTCTTCCGCACAAACAAGACTGGCGCACCCCAAGATGAAGTGCTAAGCCTAATAAAGCCCTTATCCAGCAAGTCCTTTAGCTGCAACTGCAACTCTCACGATTCTGCTGGGGCCATTTTGTGTGGAGGGATAGAAATCGGGTGAATATCAGGCAACACATCAATGCCAAACTCAATCTCCCTTTCAGGAGGAAGACCTGGGAGTTCATCTAGAAAAACATCTGGAAATTCACTGACCACGGGGATTGATTGTAGAATAGGTGGTTTAACCTCCGCATCCATAACGCAAACAAGATGATAGATGCAACCCTTTGAGATCATTTTCCTTGCCTTAAGATAGGAAATAAACCTACCTTTCGGCGAAGCAATGTTCCCCTTCCATTCAAGGATGGGTTCACCAGGAAATTGAAATCTAACCATCTTCGTACGACAGTCAACATTTTCATAGCATGAGGCCAACCAGTCCATTCCCATTATCACATCAAAATCTACCAGTTCTTACTCAAACAAATCTACCGAGGTTTGACGACTACAAATCGTCACGGTGCAACCTCTATATACCCTCCTAACAACCACAGAGTCTCCTATTGGAGTAGATATTGCAAATGGTTTGCTTACTAATTTAGGTTCAACATCAAACTTATCAGCCACAAGGGGTGTAATATATGATAATGTAGATCCGGGATCAATCAACGCATATACATCATAAGAAAGCACTGATAATATACCCGTAACGACATCCAGAGATGACTCAAGATCCTGTCGACCTGCTAGAGCATATATTCGATTTTGAAAACCACTCGAACTCGGCATTGCGCCCCTACCTCTACCACGATCTGCTTGGTGCTGAAAACCCCGTGCTGGAGGTCGAATTGATGAGGAAGTACCAGACACAGATCTAGTCGGCTGAGCCATACCACCACCTCCTCTGTTAGGACAATCCCGCATCATATGACTAGGCTGTCCGCAAGAATAACATGCATCGGAACCTCGGCGGCATAGTCCAAAATGGGCCTTGCCGCAATGATCACAACGAGGCATTGGGGGTCTCGTCTGACTAGTATCTCTGTGATGTTGCGAGCCTGATGCCCGCGAACTCTGAGCTGGACCAAAATAGGTAAGTTGATCATATCGAGGTCTCTGAAACTGTGGAGGGGCACTAGTTACAGATGGTGCCAAACTCCTCGAAGATTGGGGCCTGACACTACCTCCGAAGCCACTAGAGTATCCTGCAAACCTCGTCCTCTTATGTTGGCCCCTATCCTGCTCCCTGTCTGCTCTTTGCTGGCGCTTACGCTCCTCTAATGTCTGGGCATAAGCCTGAATACGAGAAATATCCATGCCCTCTATCAAGGATGCTGTCGTACACTCATTTATCAAATGTGGTCCCAATCCGTTCATGAACAGATGAACCCTGTCACCCATCTCGGCCACCATATGGGGAGCATACCTTGCCAAAGAATGAAACTGCATACTGCACTCTCGCACACTCATATTACCTTGTTTAAAGTTCAGGAATTTGTCAGCTCTGGCTCGTCGTACCTCAACTGGTAAATAGTGACGAAGAAACTCCTCAGAAAATTCCTTCCACACAGGTGGGGAAGCATTCGGACCCCTAGATCTTTCCCAACTATCGTACCAGAAAACGGCTAGATCCCGTAACCGGTAGGAAGCCAATTCTACTGCCTCCGTATCACTAGCATGCATAACCCGCAGTGTACGATGAATCTGATGAATAAAAGTCTGTGGATCCTCCTTAGGATCTGATCCGGTAAACACTGGAGGATCCAAATTAATAAAGTCACGAACCCTCGCACTAACCGGTCTATCAGTAGCATCGGTATTCTGTCTTTGAGTCTGAGAAGCTACCAAGCTAGTCAGCAACTGCACTGCAGTTCGCAAGTCCTGGTCTGTAGTACCAGATAAAGAAACCAGGGAAGCTGGGTGGCTTCTGATATTCTCCAGGGAAGGAGGAGTAGATGAGGTTCGAGATGGCATCTCACTTCGCTGAACTGTATAGCCTACTGTGGTGGGGGAGTCTCGTCTATCTGTCTGCCCGGACCTGCAACACGACATGCAACATCCACAAATAAAAGGACATCAGTACGAATAATGTACTGAGTATGTAAGATAGGAACATAATATAAGAATAGTAATATGCGTCAGGATAAGAAACATACAATCTGTACCATCTGAATGCCCCTGAGGGCGACTAACCATGAGATGCCTAATGTGCATATGCATATACATATATATTTCTTCAAAAATCATCATATACATACGCCTCTGTGGGCCTTATCATAATCATATACATACGCCACTGTGGGCCCCATCATCATCATACCCAACTGATCAGTGGTTGTACAGTAGGAGACGTACCCGGCTGACTATAGCACGGCTCGGTAGAGTAAAATAACTGAAGCGCGACTAAGCAGAGTAAAACATATATATATATATATATAGTTGCACAATAGGTGTCGTACCCGGCCGACTATAGCGCGGCTCGGTAGAGTAAAATAGATAATGCATGCTGACTCATAGGATTCACTCTTTCTGGATCTTTCAATGGACATAAGGTCGAAGGAACAATACACATCGAACATCCCATAAGAGGGGAAACAATATAAGCACTCCTAACTTCTAAGAGTAGAGTGTCTTTGGGGGCTCGTTCATTGCGTTGTGTACAATTAGAGTCGTGCAAAAGAAGGAAAGGGATAGTCTCACATACTTGGTATTCTCTGCGCCAATTTCAAGCTTCGCACTGTCACAATTTCTTAGTCTACAATGAAATAAACGATTCTATCGTTATCCTCTAAACGTTATAGTTACAATCAACCACAACCCTAAATTTATATGGCGTTTCTCCACGCCCTTCTTCCTCCAAAACTTCCACAACAATAGTAGTAAGACATGCAACCCAACAGCAACCCAAAACAACCACAGCCCAGTCCATTACCAATAAATGACTTGAACTTATGGCTTCCAATCACCATCCCATGAGTTCTTACATACATAGAGCGAAATACCATGAATTTCCAGGAGAAAGGGTGTGTAAAGATAGCAGTAACTTACCTTGCATGTTGGATAACTCAGCCCTCTTCCTTAGTTCTTCAATTTCTAGGTCTCACTCCTAATTAGGGCTTGAAAGAGAGAGGAAATCAGTTAGGGCCTTTCCTTAGTTCTTCAATCTCTAGCTTTCTCCTCAATTAGAACTTGAAAGAGGGAATTCAGTTTGGGTTTGGGTTTGGGAAAGGAGTCGTAGGGGTTCTATCTCCGCTGGGGAGGTCTGAGGTAACGATGAAATAACCCTCTTGGCTGACTTTGGAACTTATATACTTGTCCTCTAATTTGGCAAGTAAGTGGTACACGTGTCTGACGCCTGCCAGTTCTGCGATCGTATTTATGTCGCAGAATGAACATGCGGTTCGCATTTTGGGTGCGAAACTCAGCCCAGAAATTAGTCTCGTTCTGCGATGAAGGATGTCTGATTTGTGGTCCGCATTTTTAGTATACGATCGCATACTGACCGCGTTCCTGACACAGATTTCTGCCCAGAAATCTGTACCAGTTTGCGATACATTATGTAAAATATGCGGTTCGCATTTTAGAAATGCGACCGCACTTCTGACTGTATTTCTGGAACTGATTTTTATCCAGAAATCTGTCTTGGTCTGCAATTTCAGCGTGAGAAATGCGGCTCGCATGTGGGTTTTGCGGTAGCATAGCCAGCTTTGCGAAGCCCTTTGCTCTATTCTTGACTTTTTGGACTCTTTTCCGATTCTTAAGCTCTTATTCGTAGACTATCTTACGGCGTAATCTAACATACGAAATTACGGGTTGTAACAGTAACCCAAACCGGTGCTTCCTATGCGCTCGATCGTATCCGACCCTATACAGATAGTTCCCTCATTTTTTGGAGAGTAATGACAAGAAACGATATGAGCCGTCGCTTTTCAAGATTAGGTTAAGTGAGAACACATTGATTAGGTACGGCACGAAGTTCGAAGCATCATATCAGATAACATAAAAACGTCTTGTTGATGGATGACGGTAGCATGATGACGCACGTGGCCATTATCAAAAAAGGTCCTTTATTGTCCCAGCTTGCAACAAACCCTGTAACTTCTGCAAATACCAATTAATGTTCTCCCATCTAGTGTTTCGAACCGCCGCTTTTGAAAAGTATAAATAGCCCCTCCATTCTTCAATTTCCAGGTTTTGCATCGTTTGAATATTTTCTTGCTTTTGCTCTCTGCATTTTTGCGCCTCAAGCAAACTTCTATCATACACTTCCCTTTGCTCTCCTCCCATCTCTTTTACTCTAATGGCGAAAACATCTAAATCCATCCCTTTAAAACAACAGCCTTCTTCCTCTCAACCCGCTAAAGAGGTTGAGCCTTGCCCTGTTGAGGAAACTTCGGCGGAGCCTCCTCTAAAAGCTTTCATACCGGTTGGATGCTCGACCGGTTCCGACTTCAAGGTGGAGAAGGCCTCTTCAGTACCGGGCCGGGGCGAACCGGTCGCTAGGTACATTAGTTCGATCACTAACAAAATCCTTGACAGGGTGAAGACGGAGTGTAAATGGGTTGGCAAGGATGTAGATGAGGCGATTACCAACCATTAGTGTAGATGAGGCGATTACCACCCATGTGGAGGGTTACTTGAGCGTCTATACCTACCCCTTCACATTGGGACCTTTGGACCCCATAATTGTCGCCTTTTGTAAAAGGTACAACGTTACATTGGGCCAGGTTCATCCCTCCATTTGGCGGATAGTTCACCTCTTCCGCTTTTTTGTGAGTAAGGTCGACGGGCACCCCTTCACCGTTGGCCATTTACTTCAACTGTACAGTCCCCGAATCTTCCGAGGGGGACTAATAAAACTTGCTCGCTAGGCCAGCAAAGCCCCGTTTTCGAGCATTGATGAGGACAAGGACCGGGGTTGGATGAGTCGATTCGTTCGAATAAGAACCTCGGACCTTATCCCTGCAGAAGACATGTCGTTCCCTAAAAACTGGAACCTGAACCCTAAGTTTCCCTACTTAAATCCTTCTGTTGTTCTTCTTTCGATATCTTACTGATGTATTTTGTAAAGTGTAGCCGTCTCTCAAATGCCGGCCGCGATCCAACAGTGGAGGAATGGTCCGGAAAATGGTAGCTCAGAGGACCTACTCAGAGCGCGCTTGGCGTGAAATATCGAAAGGCCTTTGGGAGGCCAAAAATCATGGTGAGCTCGATAATGTTCTCATTCCTTGCCATATGTGATTGGCACTGCTGATATCTCACTTCCTCTTTTCTTTACAGGGCTATCAAAGGATGCCAAATTGAGGCCGACGCCCACCGATAGAGAGGCTCCTTGTCCTTCCCCTGCTTCGGAGAAGGAGGGAGAGAAGAAAAGAAAAGAAATTCCCGGTCCCCCAGAGTCCGAGAAAAGGAGGGTTAAGAAGAAAAGCATAACTCATAGGACCAGGATCGTCGACCTGGCTATCCGGCTGAGCAACGACTCCGAGTAAGATAGGAACCTCAGTACTTTAAATAATGAATCATCTCGGACAGTCCCCGAGCCGACGGTCGATGAAGCTTGCATCCCTCGAGCAGAGGATCTCGAGGCAGGGACGAGGACCGGGGTATGTGCCGATGCAGGGAGGCAGTACAAGGAATATCGGACCTCCCAGAGACAATGGACTCTCCCTCCTTTTCGGAGGCAACCCTTAACAAATCCCAGGCCACAAGGACGCACACGCCGAGCAAATGCCCGGTATCGGCAGGAGCCTTCGAAGAGTTCTTCGATGGAGTGCCATCGGCTGATACATTCGGGCTCGAAGTGCCGAGAAGGAGTCCTCCCGCCAAGACAAGCGGGGTATCTATCGGTCTCAAGTTAGTCGATAGATTTCCCGCTCCAAGCTCCAATCCTGATCGGAAGAGGGTAGTAAAGTTCACCATTCCCGAAGATGCTAGGTCTTTGGCTGCGCCCGTAGGCGTGGCTAGCTACTTTCGTTGTTTGGTGACCGAAGAGGATCAGGATGCAATGGATGCGGTGGACGCGGCCTGTTTATTCAACGAAGCTCAACAGGCAGCAAATAAGGTAAAATTCCTCATAGGCTGTATTTGGTGTCCATTATCTTATTCTTAGACTTGTACTGACTGTTTCATTTTTTCCTCATGCCTTGCAGTCTTCGGTGCTTCATCATGAGGCATTCCTTCGGCAAACGGAAGAAAAGTAATGGCGCCAGCGGCTCGAGGGGGAGATGTCGGCTCTTCGAGCCGAGCTGGACTTCGTGCATAAAGAGAATGACAAAACACTCGACCAGCTGGGGCAGCGGATTAACCGAGTAAATCAACTTTGGTCCGTAATGAGCGAGGCCAAGGTAGAATCCGATGAATGGAGAGCCAAGGCCGATATATTGACTTCGGAGAAGGAAACCCTCCAGGCTCGCGTAGTACCCTTGGAGGAGCAACTTTCGGAGGCACAAGAGAAAATCGGGGTTCTGACCAAGAGAACCAATTCACTTCAGTCCCAAGTCGAGGCGCTCACTCTGGATCGGGATGTCCTGGTAAACGAGCTGCAATCAGCAAAGTCCGAGATTGCCACGTCCAAAGCGACGCCGATGACCTGATAGCTCAATACAAAGCTGATGCTGAGGCCGCCCAGGAGCAATCAAAGATTTTGGTCGAGTACACTAAGTGCCAGACCCGTCTTTCCGTCCTCGAGGAGCTACAAGCTCGAGGCTTTGATCTATCTTCCAAGGTCGATTAAGCAGCAAAGATCGAAGCTGATACAAGGAGGCGGGCCTTCCCTGAAGAAGAAGAAGATGATGATGATTCTGATTGATGCTGCCTGTAAAATGATATGACCTTTTTGTAACATACTTTAATTTTCATATACAAAAGAATCCTTTTTTTTTGTCTAACTTTGCTCTGAAATTTTCGTATTTAGTAAATTTTCCTGCCTTAGCTAGGATTTGTTTCACCATAGATTTTCTCCCTCTGTGGCCGACCGAATAAGGACCATACCTCGAGGGGAGGGGTTGAGATTTGCCCCGATAGGTCTTATTTCTTTCCGAACTCCGTTGATTTGGTAGGACCTTGGTCCGTTAAGGAATTGAATCCGTCTTAGCAGGTTTTAACCCGATTCGACCTTAGCCTTTATGAATTCGGAGTTTCCTTAATAGAGTTTGTTTCTCCCTGAACTTTATTAGTTCGATGCGGCCTTGGCCTATTAAGAAATTGGGATCATGCCTTAGCAAATTTTGTTCCCTTTTGAACTTTAACGACTTGATTCGGCCTCAGCGCTTTTAAAGAATCGAGGTATTTCCTTGGCAAGTCTCAATCATCCTCGAATTCAACTTGATTCGGCCTTAGCCTTTTATAAATTGGGATTTGCCCGAGTGGGTCTTATTTCCCTTCGAGTTTTGTTAAGTCGATATGGCCTTGGCCTTTTAATCAAATTTGGGGTTTTCCTTAATAGGTTTTATTCCCCTCTGAATTTGGCGCAAATATTCGAACAATGTTTGCTTCGATAATGTAATGAAAATCAAAGAGGCCCTTGGGCTCAGAAATAGAATATCGGTGCCAAAGAAAATCTATTAGCATTCATACGCTTGTACAACTTTGATTAAGGGGTAGATCGATCTATTTGGGCACAGTACTTTCGACCGTTTGACCCTTACATTGATTCCTAATGATCTACGAGGAGTCCCCCCGAATTTGAAGTAGCTAAGCAAAGATTCGAAGTAGACAAGCAAATCTCCAAATATTCAAGGTCGATCGAAGTTGTGCACCAAATATCATTATCTTCTATGAGCGACCGATCTAAATTAGCACGACTCATGGTTGCCTCATTAAAAACCTTGCCGTGAAACCCAATTTGGGACAAAACCGGTCGAAGGAAAAAAGAGTGCAACGCGTGCTTTCAGTCCTAGTGTCCCGCGTTTCCTGGCTTGAGGTCACTCTATTTGCTACCTACAGATATTAGTATCATAAAACAAACAAAATGAAAAATGAAATTTATTACCTTAACAATAATATCGCTTCAGGTGGCTCACGTTCCAATTGTTTGGCAGCTGCTTGCCATCCATAGTTCCGAGCTTGTAAGATCCCTTTCCAGTAATCTTCAAGATAGTATAGGGCCCTTCCCAGTTCGGTCCTAGTTTTCCTTCATTTGGATCTCGAGCGTTGGGTGTAACTCTTCTGAGTACCAAGTTCCCAATGTTGCAGTATCGGAGATGGGCTCTCCGATTGTAATACCTTTCAATTTTTTGTTTCTGCACCGCCATCCGAACAAGGGTTGCTTCCCTCCTTTCATCCAATAGTTCCAGGCTGATGTTCATAGCTTCCCGGTTCGATTCTTCGGTTGTGTATCGGAACCTGATGCTCGGTTCGCCTACCTCGACTAGTATTAGTGCTTCAGCACCGTAGACTAGGGAGAATGGAGTGGCCCCGATGCTGGTTTTCTCGGTTGTGCGATATGCCCATAGAACCTCGGGCAGCATTTCCCTCCATTTTTCCTTTACGTCGGCTAACCTTTTCTTCAAGTTTTGAATAATAGTCTTGTTGGTTGACTCGGCTTGACCGTTGCCGCTGGGGTGATATGGAGTTGATAATATTCTCTTGATCTCGTTGTCTTTGAAGAACTATGTTACTTTGCTGCCAACAAATTACTTGCCATTATCGCATACGACTTCTGATGGCATCCCAAACCGGCAAATAATATGGTCCCATATGAAGTCGATCACTTCCTTTTCCCTGATCTTTTCGTAAGCCTGTGCTTCCACCCACTTGGAAAAGTAGTCAGTCATAAAAATAATGAATTGAGCTTTACCTGGTGCACCAGGAAGAGGGCCGACGATGTCCATCCCCCATTTCATGAACGGCCATGGCGATAGGACCGAATGTAATGGCTCTCCAGGCTGGTGAATCATCGGTGCGTGCCTTTGGCATTTGCTGCACTTGCATACGAATTCTTTCGTATCTTTCTCCATGTCGATCTAATAGTAACCGGCCCGAATTATTTTTCGAACCAAGGATTCAGAGCCGGAGTGATTGCCGCATACGCCTTCATATATCTCCATTAAGATGTATTCGGTGTCACCGGGCCCAAGACATATGGCAAGGGGACCTCCGAATGTTCTTCTGTATAGGGTTTCGTTGCTGGCCAAACGAAATCGGGCTGCCTTTGTGCGTAAAGCTCTCGATTCTTTGGGATTCGATGGCAGCTTACCTGAACTGAGATATTCTATGAATTTGTTCCTCCAATCCCAGGTCAAGCTTGTTGAGTTGATTTCGGCATGGCCTTCTTCCACCACCGACCTCAATAGTTGTACGACCTTTTCAGAATCGATCTCTTCATCTTCGACCGATGACCCTAAGTTGGCGAGGGCATCGGCCTCACTATTTTGCTCTCGCGGTATGTGCTGTAGGGTCCATTCTTTTGAACCTATGTAATGTGACCTGAAGTTTGTCCACATACCTTTGCATACGCCCCTCTCTGACCTCGAATGTCCTGTTTACTTGGTCGACTACGAGGAGGGAGTCACATTTGGCCTCGATTATCTCTGCTCCCAGGTTTTTGACCAACTCTAAACCTGCAATCATAGCCTCATATTCTGCTTCGTTATTAGTCAATTTTACAGTCTTAATAGACTGTCGAATTGTATTCCCAGTTGGGGGCCTAAGTACGATACCAAGCCCCGACCCTTTCGAATTAGAGGCGCCGTCTGTGAACAAAGTCCACACTCCCGAAGGAGTCCCCGATTCGGTCATTAGTTCTCTCTCGACCTCGGGAATAAGCGACAGCGTAAAGTCGGCGACAAAATCTGCTAGCACTTGAGACTTGATCGAGGTTCAAGGCCGATATTCAATATCGTATCCGCTTATTTCGATGGACCACTTGGCTAGTCAACCTGATAGCTCAGGTTTGTGCATAATATTCCTAAGGGGATGAGTTGTCACTACACATATGGGGTGGTATTGGAAGTAGGGTTTTAGCTTCCTAGAGGCACTCAATAAAGCGAGTGCTAACTTTTCCAAATGTGGGTGCCTAGTTTCGGCCTCACCTAGTGTCCTACTGACGTAGTAAATGGGGAATTGCGTACCTTGTTCTTCTCGGACCAGGACCCCGCTCACCGCTACTTCCAGACAGCAAGGTTATGGTATAATTGCTCACCCGTTTTTGGCGTATGCAACAAAGGTGGACTGGAGATATACCTTTTAAGCTCTTCTAATGCCCGCTAACATTCTGGACCCCACGAGAATTCGTTCTTCTTTTTCAGCAAGTTGAAGAATTGATGGCTCCTCTCGGGTGACCTCGAGATGAATCGGCCTAGGGCCGCTATCCGACCTGTCAGTTTCTGCACAGCCTTCACACTGTCTACGATCGTTATATCTTCGATGGCTTTGATTTTCTCGAGGTTGATTTCTATTCCTCGGTTCGAGACCATGAAACCAAGGAATTTTCCCGAACCCACTCCGAATGCACATTTCTCTGGGTACAACTTCATGTTGTACCTTTTTAGTACATCGAATATTTCCTGCAAATGACTCAAATGGTCCTCTACTCGCAGGGACTTAACTAACATGTCATCAATATAAACTTCCATTGTTATTCCTAGTTGTTTTTAGAACATCTTATTTACTAGGCGTTGGTAGGTAGCCCCTGCGTTTTTCAGCCCGAATGGCATCACGTTATAGCAATAAGTGCCATACTTAGTGATGAAGGATATCTTTTCTTGATCATCCTTATCCGTTCGTATCTGGTTGTAACCAGAGTAGGCATCGAGAAAACTAAGGGTCTCGTGGCCAGCGGTGGCATCGACCATGCGATCGATGTTGGGCAAGGGGAAGGAATCCTTGGGGCACGCCTTGTTTAGATCTTTATAATCTATGCACATTCTTAGCTTATTTCCCTTTTTAGGAACTATAACTACATTTGCTAACCACTTCGGGTATTTAACTTCCCGTATGGATCCTATATTTAAAAGTTTAGTTACCTCGTCTTTGATGAATGCTTGCTTGATCTTGGACTGAGGCCTCCTCTTTTGCTTGACCGGCTGGAATTTTGGATCAATGCTTAGTTTGTGAGTTGTAATTTCCGGCGGTATCCCTGTTATGTCGAGATGGGACCAAGCAAAAGAATCTTCGTTAGCTGAAAGAAATTTAATTAGTTTGGTCCTGAGCTCGGAGCTTAAGCCCGAACCCAGGTATACCTTCCGATTAGGCGAGTCGCTTCGGAGTGAAATCTGCTCAAGCTCCTCGACCGTTGATTTGGTCGCATCGGACTCGTCGGGATCGATAAATGACCGGGGAACCCCATAATTGTCAACTTCGAGTTGGTCCTCCTCACCCTCGTTTGTTGAAGGTGGTGTCTGTAATTGCTATTGGGTCTTTTGGGAAGGAGCGGTCGGCTTTGGCACTGTCTCTTCCACTGCGAACATCTCCCTCACAGCATATTGTTCTCCGTAAACGGTTACAACCCCATCAGCCGATGAGAATTTCAACATCTGGTGCAATGTTGAAGGTACAGCTCCGATGTCATGAATCCAAGGCCTCCGGAGCAAGGCATTGTATCTCATGTCTCCTTCGATCACGCAAGACTTTGTTGCTCGAACAGTACCGGCAGTGTTCACCATCAACGTTATTTCCCCTTTGGTTGTTTCACATGCCATGTTGAAACCATTGAGGATCCGAACTTCGGGAATAATCAGGTCTGTCAATCCAAGCAGCTCGATGACCCACGACCGAATTATATTGGTTGAACTACCGGGATCGACAAGTACACGCTTCACCCGGGTTTTGTGTATGAGCATTGATATCACCAAGGCATCGTTACGGGCTGTATGACTCCTTCTGCATCTTTATCGCTAAAGCATAAAGCTCCTTCCGCCGCATAATCCCGAGTGCGCTTTTCTCGGGTGATAGATATTGTGGTACGCTTTAACACCAGGCCTTGGGGTGTATCTACCCCTCCGATTATCATGTTGATCGTGTGCTGAGGCTCCTCCTGGTTTGTTGGCCTGTTTCTATTCCCGTAATGGTTCTTGGCCCGGTTGCTTAAATACTCTCGAAGGTGCCCATTTTGAGCAACCGTGCCACCTCTTCCCTCAGTTGTCGACAATCTTCCATCTTATGTCCATGTGTACTATGGTACTTACATATTAAGTTGGGGCCTCTCTTGGCCGGATCCGATTGCAGCGGCCGAGGCCATTTGGTATCTTTAATGCGACCGATGGTGGATACGAGAGTCGCTGAATCAACGTTGAAGTTGTATTCAGACAGTCGGGGCGCTTCTCGGTGACCAACGGCTCTTTCGAAGTTATTTCTCGGCAGCGGTCCTCGGTTCCTTTGATTAGGATCGTTCCTCCTCTCCTGTCTCGGAGAAACTTGCCTTCCTGGGATGGCCCTTTGATCGCCAGGGTACGGTCGATGTCTGTCTCTGTTCGATCGTGGCTCTCGGTAATTATTTCTTTGAGTCCGGTCATGAGTTCTGATAGGGTAAGTGGATCCCAAGGGGGCTCCAAGCTGATCATCTTCGACCCTGATCTTCGATTGATACCGATTGTGTATATCCGCCCAGGTGGCAGCCGGGTATTCGATCAAACTCTACTTAAGCTGTTGTGAAGCCGTTGAACTTCGGGCGTTGAGCCCTTGGGTTAAAGCTTGCACGGCCCAATCATCGGTGACCGATGGTAGGTCCATTCGTTCCATTTGAAAGCGAGATACAAATTCCCTCAGCATCTCGTTGTCTCTTTGCCTGACTTTGAATAAGTTTGATTTCCGTGTCTCGACTTTAATGGCACCCGCATGAGACTTTGACAAAGGTGTCCGCAAGCATGGCAAAGGAATCGATAGAATTCGGGGGCAAGTTGCGGTACCAAGTCATTGCTCCTTTGGACAGGGTTTCCCCGAATTTCTTCAGGAGAACGGACTCAATCTCGTCATCCTCGAGATCATTCCCCTTTATGGCGCATGTGTATGTCGTTACGTGTTCATTTGAGTCAGATGTCCCGTTGTACTTGGGGATTTCTGGCATGCGGAACTTTTTTGGTATAGGTTTAGGGGCAGCTCTTGACGGGAAAGGCTTTTGCACGAATTTATTCGAGTCTAAGCCTTTCAACACCGGGGGTGCTCCTGGAATCTGGTCCACCCTCGAATTATATGTCTCTACTTTCTTGTCGTTGGCTTCAATCTTCTTTTCGCCCGATTCGACTTGCTTGGTCAGCTCCTCGAGCATCTTCATGATTCCAGAATTTGTCCCCGATCCGCTTTCATCCGGTTGTGCTGCGGTCGGTTCGTTTTCGGGGATAACTCCTCGAAAAGAACCGACTTTAACCCTGTCCGAAACCTGACTGCGACTTTGCAATTGGGCGATGGCTTCTTACTGGACTTGTAACATGTCAAATATCATTTTGAGACTGATCCCGTCCCCTTCGTTATATTGAGTTCTTGAACAGTATTCTCTCTGGACACTGTTCGACGGGCCAGAAGTCTGATCCACATCGATCCCCATTTGAGAGTTGGCGTCGATTGGAACTTCATTACTGAGTATCACATGGTTGTTTTCGCCCTGGTGGTCGAACTCGTCATTGACGAACTGAGGCATGGATTGTGAGTGCGACATGACTATGTTATATCCTGAAAATAAAAGATTCTGCAAAGAACAAGCGTAAAATAGTGTGTGTGACAGAAATTTGTATCAAACGTTCACTATTATCCTTAGCCCCACGGTGGGCGCCAAATTATTTACCCTGAACTACGGGTAACAATTAAATTTATATGTGGTATTAAGGATACGTGACTTGGCTTGATAGGAATAAACGATAATTAAAGGCTGATTTAAATAAATGAAAGAACAGACAAACCACCAAAATTGAGTAGTTTAGCTGTGACGGAATGAACAATAATGAAATAAGTATCTTATGAAGAAGATAGTCAAAATATGCTAACTGTTATATTGATCGTATATTGTCCTGTATACAGTAGGGTTGAATTCTTTATATAGGAGAAGAATAGAATCCTATCCAAGGTAAAAAAATCTAATTACAGGGTAAAAGATCCCTAAAATTATTGGGTCCAACGTCTTTGCTGATTTGGGCGTGATTCCCGCCGAGATATTTATATGTCACGAGATTTCTGGCCCTTCCGTTATGCGAATCTGATATTTTTACCATAAGATGCTTTCTCCGGACCGGTCTCGATAACCTTATCTCGAATACCTTGGCTTCGAGTTTTATCCCCATGACGCCTGACCTCGAACTTCCCTTCTTGAAGTGCCGGTCTCGATCTACAGAAGAGCGATCTCAGTCTACACCGATCATCGTAACCCAAACCGATGCTTCCTATGCGGTCGATCGTATCCGACCCCATACAGAAACGTAAAATAGCAAAATCAATTCAACGATATGATTTATGAACGTGTGAAATATTATGTCGACAAGGGTGTTAGATTCAGGTACATGTAATGCGATGAACTCATTTCTAGATTTTTGTTTTTAATACCGGTGATGTCCCGATTAGGTAAAATTCACCTATTATAGAAAAAATGATTTCAATATTACTGTTTCATTTCTAGATTTGCCAATCGATCCATTACTTATTGATTTGGGTGCAACAATTTTATTTTTTGTAGGTACGTGTACGTGGGCAACGAACCACTTACCAAATCAGAATTTAGCGAAATACCATTTAGCACTATTATTCGTTTCCTGAATTTGACCAGAAATGCCCTTGATCGTTTCAACCTCAAAGATAGCAGAGTAACAACTCCCCATTTCACCAACGTCTTAATAAATGTGACGAAGCCATCAGAAGGTGATTTTCGAGAAGACATAAAGGGCCAAATGATGGAATTCCTTGATTGCATTAACAAAAAAGGTGGCCCTTTCGTTTACAATATTTTCCCAATCTATACAGTGTATAGTTTGGGATTTGATGTGGAATTTGCTTTCTTCGATAATAAATCCAAGTTCAAAATTGTAGATGGCAATAACACCTATTACAATTTGTTCACTTTCCTTTATGATGCACTTGTTAGTGCTTTGACAAAGGCAGGTTATGGCGATATGGAGATTGTTATTGGACAAATTGGTTGGCCTACAGATGGATACGAGAGTGCAAGTGAAGAAAATGCTGAAAGATTTCATCGTGGCCTTCTTAAGTATCTTGCTAACAAGGAAGGAACTCCACTACGCCCAAATAAGGATAATATGCATCTCCCTTCCTTAACAGATGAAAATATGGTTTGTACAGAATTCGGCAATTATCAGTGTATGCGGTCGAATTCAGGCCCATCTATATATGGTCAACATCGGGCTCGATCCTATATGGTTCACATCGAGTTCAACTATTGCACGATAGATCGGATTCGGAATGCGTAGGGTTAAAGATCTAACCCGAGCTTCATCGAAACGAAACACGAAGCCAGAATGTCCGACCTCAAAAACACCAAGCCCGTGATCCGAAATCAAGCCTGACTCTAAAAATGTCCAAGGGAAGATCATTAAACTTAAATGACGGAAAACCGAAAAGTCCGTGACGGGACGAACATCACGGCAGGAATCTCGGCACTAATCAATGGAACCGCTTAATTTGCAAATCAGGAGATTTTTACCTTGTATAAAGTTTTACCAGATGTATGACCTCCCCACTATATAAAGGGAGAGTTGAACCATTTACAAAACACTTTTGAAACGAATCATCAATAGAAAGAAAAAATAGTGATATATTGCTCTCTTGAATCATTTTATCATCAACTTGTTTCAATTTTCATCATAATCAGTTTTCGCCCAAGAAGAATCAGCCAACGACCAAGAGTGTCTAACTCGGGTGGTTTGCGTTACTTTTTCATTTATCCCTTAATTTTAATTTTCGTTATATTATTCGTTATTCGTATCAAATCAGGCCACATATCCTTAAAACCACGTATAAATTCAATTGTTATCCGAAATTTAAGGTAAACAGTTTGGCGCCCACCGTGGGGCTAAAGATAATAGTGGATATTTGATACAACTTTTGGTCACACACATTGTTTCACACTTGCTCTTTGAAGTGTTTCTGATTCTAGGTTGCAATACAAAAATGTCAAACTCTCAATCGGCACCTTTGCACGTTAATAACGAGTTCGATCATCAAGGAGAAAATAATAACATAGCGCCCGGTGACGAAATTCCAATCGATGTTAATTCACAAGTGGCAGTTGATGCAGATCAGCTTAACGGCCCCTCCAATAGCGTTCATAGGGGAACGCGATCGGTGACACAAAATCCCCAAAATGATGAAAGGGACGGGATCAGCCTCCGAATGATCTTCTAAATGTTGCAAGCCCAATAGGCAGCGATAGCTCAGTTACAAAACCGAAGCCAAATCTCGAACAAGGTTGAGCCTGGCCCTTTCCGGGAAATTAGCCATAGGGATGGATCGATTGTAGGAGGGTTAATGAGCGTGAATCGGAGGCAAACCCCAGAATTATGAAGATGCTCGAAGAACTAACTAAATGGAGAGAAGAAAATCGAGGCAAATAACAAGAAGGTGGAAATGTACAACTCCAGGGTATATCAAATCCCAGGAGCACCCCCGTTATTAAAAGGCCTAGGATCCAAAAAGTTCGTACAAAAACCTTTTCCATCGAGCGCGGCTTCGAAACGGATACCCAAAAAATTTCATATGCCAGAAATTCTCAAATATAACGGAACGACCGACCCAAACGAGTATGTAACCGCATATACATACGCTATCAAAGGGAACGACATGGAGGATGACGAGATCGAATCCGTTATGTTGAAAAAATTTGGGGAAACCCTGTCGAAAGGAGCCATGACATGGTATCACAACTTACCCTCTAATTCTATTGACTCGTTTTTTATGCTTGTATATTTTTTTGTGAAGGCACACGCAGGAGCCATCAAGGTCGAAACACGAAAATCGGACCTTTTCAAAGTCAGGCAGAAGGATAACGAGATGCTCAGAGAGTTCGTGTCCCGGTTCCAAATGGAACGGATAGATCTGCCACCGGTCATAGACGATTGGACTGTTCAAGCTTTCACTCAATGGCTCAATGTTCGAAGCTCGGCGGCTTCGCAACAACTAAAACAGAACTTAATAGAGTACCCCGCTGTCACATGGGCCGATGTACATAACCAGTACCGGTCAAAAATCATAGTCGAAGACGATCAGCTCGGAGCCCCTTCGGGATCCATTTACCCTGTTAGAGCTTATAACAAAATCCGAAGGGAAGTTTATCGCGAACCAAGATCGAACAGAGAGCGAAATCGGCTGTATCACAGGGACAGAAAAGTCGGCGCATCTAGGCAAAAATCTCCAAGACATGAAAGGAGAAATGACCGAGGTCAGAACAGCCGGGGGCTCATGACCAAAAATAATTTCGAAAGGCCCATCGGGCATAAAGTAGCACCTCGTTATTGGAGTATAATTTTAATGTTGATGCTGCCACTATCGTATCTGTTATTGGTCGCATCAAAGATACTAAATGGCCTCGACAACTGCAATCCGATCTAATCCAAAAGGATCCTAATCAGATATGCAAATATAACGGCACTCACGGTCATAAAACGAAAGACTGTCGGCAACTGAGAGAAGAAGTAGCATGGTTACTTAATAACGCACACCTTCGAGAACTCTTGAGCGCCGAGCAAAAAATCACTTTGGAAATAGGAATAAACAAACAGGCTAGGAAGAACCTCAATATACAATCAACATGATTATCGGTGGAGTCGATACCTCTCAAGGTCCAATGTTCAAACGTACCAAAATACCCATCTTTAGGGAAAAGCGCACTCGGGATTACACGCCAGAAGGGACTTTATCTTTTAACGATGAAGATGCGGAAGGAATTGTGCAACTCCATAATGACGCACTGGTAATATCTGTACTTATACATAAACTTAGAGTAAAACGTGTGTTAATCGACCCAGGTAGCTCGGCCAATATAATCCGATCGTGGGTCGTGGAGCAACTCGGCCTGTCAGACCGTATCGTTCCTACAGTCTGAGTACTTAACGGGTTCAATATGGCATGTGAGACGACCAAGGACAAAATAATGTTACCAATAAATAGTGCTGGAACCATTCAAGAAACAAAGTTCTGTGTGATCAGAGGGGACATGAGATACAATGCTCTATTTGGAAGTCCATGGATCCATGACATGAGGGCGGTACCTTCGACATTACACCAGGTGTTGAAGTTTACGATGCCCGATGGAGATAAAACGGTTTATGGGGAGCAACCAGCTGCGAAAGAGATGTTCGCGCTGGAAGAAATGACACCAACACCAATGGTTCCTAATCAAAGGGTCGAGAGCAAGAAAAAATTAGCAATCACAGCTACCATCTTCGGAAAATGTGGATAAACGAGTACATGTCGAGGATGATGGTTATGGAATTCCCATATCGTTCATCACCCCCGATGATTCTGATGCCAGCAAATCGACTGTCGAGGAACTGGAACAAGTCACATTGCGAGAAGACTTGCCCGAACGAAAGGTATACCTGGGCTCGGGATTGAGCTCCGAGCTTTGGAAAAAACTTATTTCATTCCTTACAGCTAACAAAGAATGCTTCGCTTGGTCCACCTTGATATAACAGGTATACCGTCGGAGATAACCACTCACAAGTTGAGCCTGGATCCGAAGTTCCATCCAGTCAAACAAAAAAAGAGGCCTCAGTCCGATATCAAACATGCGTTCATTAAGGATGAGGTAACTAAACTTCTAAAGATAGGGTCTATTCGGGAGGTTAAATACCCGGAGTGGTTGGCAAACATAGTGGTAGTCCCTAAAAAAGAGAATAAATTAAGAATGTGTGTAGATTATAAAGACTTGAATAAAGCATGTCCAAAAGACTCTTTTCCCTTACCCAACATCGATCGCATGATCGATGCTACTGCCGGCCATGAGACCCTTAATTTTCTCGAGGCATACTCCGGCTACAACCAAATACGGATGGACCCAGGTGATCAGAAAAAAACTTCCTTCATCACTAAATATGACAGATACTATTACAATGTAATGCATTTGGGTTAAAAAATGCTGGAGCCACATACTAACGCTTAGTAAGCCGAATGTTCGAGAAACAACTAGGAAAGACAATGGAGGTTTATATTGACGACATGTTGGTCAAATCCTTGCGAGCAGAGGACCATTTAAATCATTTGCAGGAAACATTCAGTGTGTTGAAGCAGTACAACATGAAGTTGAACCCGGAAAAGTGCGCATTTGGTGTGGGTTCAGGTAAATTCCTCGGATTCATGGTCTCGGATCATGGAATCGAGATCAACCCTGAAACAATCAAGGCTATCGAGGACATCACAGTCGTAGATAATGTGAAAGTTGTGCAAAAGTTGACACGACGGATAGCCGCTTTAGGGCAATTCATTTCGAGGTCGTCCGATAAAAGCTACCGGTTCATCGCTCTATTGAAAAAAGAAGAACAACTTTTCATGGACTATGGAATGCCGACATGCTTTGGAAGAGCTCAAAAGATATTTATCGAACCCGCAGTTGCTTCATACACTGAAGATGGACAAATAACTATACCTTTATCCTAGTCCGAGAAGAACAAGGTACACAATTCCCGATTTATTATGTCAAAAGAACCTTAGGCGAAGCCGAAACTAGGTATCCTCTCTTGGAAAACTGGCGCTCGCTTTGTTGAGCACTTCTAGGAAACTGAAACCGTATTTCCAATGTCATCCTATATGCGTCGTAACAACTTACCCATTAAGAAATCTGATGCATAAGCTCGAGCTCTCAGGTCGATTGGCCAAATGGGCCATAGAAATAAGTGGGTACGACATCGAATATCGACCTCGAACCACCATAAAATCTCAGGTGTTGGCAGACTTTGTGGCCGATTTTACACCATCTCTAATATCCGAGGTCGAAAGAGAGTTGTTAGCTAGCTTAGGAACTCCTTCAGGAATATGGACTCTTTTCACAGATGGCACTTCGAACGCGAAGGGATCCGGACTTGGCATCGTGTTGAAACCACCAACTGATAATATAATTCGACAATCTATTAAGATAGTGAAACTGACTAACAACGAGGCAGAATATGAAGCCATGATTACAGAGAACTAGCCAAGAGCTTGGGAGCAGAAGTGATCGAGGTCAGGGAAGGGCGAATTCAAAGATACTTAGACAAACTGCAAGTGACGTTGCATCGATTCAAAGAATGGACCTTACAACATAAACCTCGGGATCAAAACAGCGAGGCCGATGCCCTCGCTAGCTTGGGGTCGTCGATCGAAGATGACGAGGTCGATTCTGGAAAGGTCGTACAACTCATGAGGTCGGTAGTGGAAGAAGGCCACGCTGAGATCAATTCGACAAGTCTAATTTAGGATTCGAAGGAACAAATACGTAGAATATCTCAGTTCTGGAAAACTCCCCTCGGATCCAAAAGAGTCGAGGGCCTTGCGTACGATGGCGGCTCGGTTCATCTTGTCCGATGATGGAACCATGTTCAGAAGAACATTTGACGGACCACTCGCGATATGTCTGGGACCGGGCGACACTGAGTACATTTTAAGGGAAATCCATGAAGGTACTTGCGGAAACCATTCCGGCGCCGAGCCGCTAATTTGGAAAATAATCAGAGCTGGTTATTATTGGGTCGACATGAAAAAAGAAGCAAAGGAGTTCGTTCGAAAATGTAATGAATGCCAAAGGCACGCCCCGATGATCCATCAACCCGGGGAGACACTCCACTCAGTCCTATCACCATGGCCTTTCATGAAATGGGGGATGGACATCGTTGGCCCTCTTCCGTACACACCAGGTAAGGCTCAATTTATACTATTTATGACTGATTATTTTTCTAAATTGGTGGAAGCGCAGGCATATGAGAAGGTTAGGGAAAAAGAAGTGATCGAATTCATTTGGAATCACATCAAATGACGATTCGGAATGCCAGCTGAGATCGTATGCTACAACGGGAAGAAAGTCATTGGTAGCAAAGTGACAAAATTCCTCGAAGATCACAAGATCAAGAGGATCCTATCGACGCCCTACCATCCCAGTGGAAACGGACAAGCCGAATCTACCAACAAAATAATACTTCATAACCTCAAAAAGAGATTAACCGATGCCAAAGGGAGATGGAAGGAAATATTACCGAAAGTCCTCTGGGCATATCGTACGACCGAAAAATCCAGCACCGGAGCCACCCTGTTCTCTCTGGTTTATGGCGCCGAAGCTTTGATACCAGTCGAGGTTGGGGAGCCAAGTGTCAGGTTTCTGTATGCGGCAGAGGAATCCAATTACGAAGCCATGAATACGAACTTGAAACTATTAGATGAAGGACGTGAAGCTGCCCTTGTTCTACTAGCTGCTCAAAAGCAAAGGATCAAAAGATATTACAACAGAAGGACCAACCTTCGATATTTCAACGTTGGGGACTTAGTGCTAAGGAAGGTTAACCAAACACACGAAACCTGAATGAAGGGAAGCTGGGACCAAATGGGAAGGACCTTACTGTATCATTAAAATAACCGAAAAGGGATCCTGCAAGCTCGGAACAGTGGATGGTAAAAAACTACTAAACAACTGGAACATAAGTCACTTGAAATGGTATCACGAACTAACATATTAAGGCAAACCCCGAAAACCCATTAGAAGGTATCAAACGAGGTACCCTGGATCAGGGGATACAAGATATTAAGTCTGAAAGCACGCGTTGCACTCTTTTTCCCTTGAACCGGTTTTGACCCAAAATGGGTTTTATGGCAAGATTTTTAATGAGGCAACTAGTAAATCGTGCTAACTTAGATTCGAAGGCCGATAAAAAATTTGTGACGACAGTATTCGAAGCCTATCTTCAATCGACCCCGAATACTAGGGGGCCACTTTAGCTTGGAAAAATATTCTAGGATTGAAGGGTCAAAGATCGATAAGATTCAATGTAAGGGCCAAACGGTCAAATGAACCGTACCCAAATAGATCGATCGAGCCCTAACACAAATTGTACACATGCGTGAACGAGAATAAAGAAAAGTCTCTTGTATACAACATCCTGCTTTCGATCAAACGAGCCCAAGGGCCACTTTAATTTTAGTTCGAATAACCTTTCTCTCACTCGGGGACTTGTCCGAAAAATAAACTTATTCGAGGGGGGATGAGACCTATTAAGGCAAACCCCGAACTTTAAAGGCTAAGGCCATTTCGAGTTAACAGAACTCGAGGGAGAATGAGACCTATTAAGGCAAACCCCGAACTTTAAAAGCTAAGGCCATTTGAGTTAACAGAATTCGAGGGGTAATGAGACGTATTGAGGCAAACCCTGAACTTTGAAGGTTAAGGCCATACCGAATTGATAGGATTTGAGGGCTAAGGTATTTTGAAAGTTGCAAAAAGAAAGCTTTATATATATATATACATCAAAAATTCTTTCCACAAAATCGAGCAACCTCGATACATAATATCAAACATGAGAAAAGATAAAACTCGATTGGGAGCGACTTGGTCTCAACTGGAACCCGCCTCGATATCAGAATTTCCGAGGTCGTCTCATTCTTTAGATCCAATTGAATCCTCAACATCATCATCCTCCGGGAAGGCTAATTTTCTAGTCTTGGCCTCGGCTATCCTAGCATCTTCGATCTCCAGTGTTTGCCTATTTTTGTTTTTCTTGTTTCTGTTTTATGTTACAAAAATTTAATGTTTCGTAATATTATATTATAGTATTACAGATTACTAACAATCTTAAGAAAATTATTCATATACTGTAATCTATATTCTGATTTAGATATTAAAACCTTTGTGGTTTTCTACTCCGTCTGAATTTTCTATTTCTGATTTGAAAATATAAAAACTCCATCGGAGTATTAAAATTCAGAAACGATTTGAAGAACATAAAACTTCATTGTTTTATTGTAAAACAGTATATACAAATCTTCGATTTTGTTTATTAAACGTACTATTTATCATTAATTATAGTACTGTTTAGTGTTCTATTTTCTACCACTAATTGAACTCTTCTGTTGTGGACCTTGAGAAATGGCAATTGATAATGGAAATTCTTCTGTGATTATTGCAGCAACAACGATAGCCTCGTCAAGATGAACTGTTGTACCACCGGCCGAAAAACTGCAGAAATTTTCAGGAGCCAACTTCAAAGGATGGCAGCAAAGGGTGTTCTTTTGGCTTACCACACTTGGATGCAAAAGTTCACCAGTGAAGACCCTCCGGTGCCTGCCACCGACATGCCAGATAATGAGAAATTTATGATTGTTGAGGCATGAAAATAGGCAGATTTTATTTACAAAGGCTACATCCTAAGTGCTTTGGAGGATGACTTGTACAATGTCTACAGTGCTATGAATACTTCGAAAGAGTTATGGAACGCACTTGAGAAGAAGTACAAGACTAAAGATGCATGCTTGAAAAAGTTTGTGATTGCCAAGTTTCAAGACTATAAAATGATAGACAACAAAACAGTTGGAACCCAAGCTCAATGTATGTTGGAAAGAGCTACCTCACAGAGAGCCTTTTCAAACTCAACGTAATGGTTGTTGAAAATAATAAAATTTCAGCTTCTTCTTATTTATTGGAGTCAAATGATTTATGGCATATTCGTTTAGGACATGTCAATAACAAAACCTTGTGGAAGTTAATTAATTTAGAAGTATTGTCTAAATTCGAGTGTAATAAATCAAAATGTCAAATATGTGTTGAAAATAAGTTTGTAAAACATTCTTATAAGTCTGTTGAAAGGAATTCAAATCCTTTAGACTTAATTCATGTTGACATTTGTGACATGAAGTCTACACCATCTCGTGGTGAAAAAAAATATTTTATAACTTTTATTGACGATTGTACTCGATATTGTTATGTTTATTTGTTTATTAGTAAGGATGAAGCAATTGAAGCATTTAGGCAATACAAGAATGAAGTGGAGAATCAATTGAATAAAAAGATTAAAATGATTAGAAGTCATAGGAGTGGCGAATACGAATCTCCGTTTGCAAAAATGTCACACCCCAACCTCGGGGAGCGCGACCGGAGCTCAACTGAGATAACCCGGCCAAGCAAGCCTGTACAATGCCTTCTATCCAGACTCACCCATGAATAAAGATAAGGTATATTTCATTAATTAGACAATGAGGAGGTTACATAAACAATTCAAATTTCATTACCGATAAAACTTCATTCAAGATTCCCCAAAATATTACATTACACATTCACTGTTTAGAAATTGAAACATATTATACAAATACAACATTTCTAATTTGACTTTCCAAAATAAAGGTACCATCCACTCTATGTCTAAGGCCTCTAATAGATACAAAAGAATAGTATGATGGTGCCGTCAACAAGGCTCCGACAATACCTCAAAACAATATACATAAAGAAAAAGAGATACAAGACCCCAAAATGAAATGGGGCTCACCAAGTTAGCTGAGGAGAGGGTGTGCTGCTATCACTAATCAATACCACATGCTATGGAACCACCTGCATCCATTAAAGATGCAGCACCCCTGGCAAAGGGGACGTTAGTACATATGAAATAGTACTAGTATGTAAAACTAAACACCCTCTAGATAGAACGAGTAACAGTAAAAGGAGAAGGAAACATGAAATCAATAAGAGCCTCAAACAGTATCAACGGGTCAAGTTAGGAGAAAAGTAAATTTCAAGTAAGTTTTAATATTTTTAAGTTGGGAGATCTTTAGTACCAATATACCACCGTGATTTTAGCACGAAGTCCGATCTCAGCCAGATCGGCTAAGTCATCTCACCCCGAGACATCCACTCACAACACCACCATGTGTGCGGCATTTCAACCTATCTCAGCCCGATCGGCTAAGCCGTCTCACCACAATGCCGTGTGGGTTGACATCACATCACATCTTTCTGGCAGTAATCTCATCTCCTTTAAGGGGAAATATCTCATCACATCAATCTCATCCCATATAAAGGAAAACAATCTCATCACATCAACATGGGGATTTACCCCTTAATCACTCCTACACCAATACGTGTAGGTTCGGGGTTAGGTCATTTGACCTACCATTCCTCGGTGACTAAACGATACTCCCAGAGCATTTATTATTTAAGGGATTTAAAGCTCATTTCATAATCTTTTACACTTCTTTCCATATTATTGGCATTAGTGACCACAATGGTAACATCAATTCTTGGCACGTCGGTCGTATTCCACATTTCATACTCACCCCTATAACTTTCAAGCGTTACCATGGATTATCATCAATAAGAGAATTTTTAAATCAAGACTTTAAGTGCACGTACGGGCAAACAAGAGTCTTAAGCACATTGAGTTTCTCTACTACGATTAGGCATGCTAGCTTGCAATTGAAACATGGTTTTTAAATCACAATACCTTTGATACATTGATCCTACTAGATTACATTCTAGGAGGGAATCATGATTTGATAGGAACATGTGGAGCATATTTTGGGGTACATACATCTTTCAACACAATACATATTTTAGAATAATCAAATCTATTAGGAAGGACTCGGAACACGAGACATAAGAAATTGAGCAAATCATGATCGCAACTTACTAGGACATCATGGGAGTCGATTCTACAAGAGGAGTTTAGCCAACATACCTTGCTTGAGCTTTTTTTGATTTACTACAACGTTTCAAAACTCCTAGTGACTTCAATCTAATTAGAGACGGGACAAAATTTAACTATAATTAGGAAGATTCTTGGGGGTTCAGCTCATTTGAGTATTTTATCAAGTACTAGCTGTGCATTAAGGTTTCAAGATCCTTCTATGGTGGATTCCTTTACCCCCACAATTCATCCCCACTTCAATAGGGCACCCACAAATACTCCACAATGTTCCTACCACCTTTATTAGTATATGCATACATAAATAACAACTCCTATTCTCATAACCTTCTTCCCCATTACTTATTCCCAACCCAAATTTCGAAATTGAAGGCTAGGGCTAGAATCTTACCTCTTGGATGAAAACTTTGTGAGTTATCCTCGTGAATTCTTCCGGAATGAGCAAAGATCGATGAACAAATAGCTTAGGAATCCTTCTTCTCACTCTAGACTACTATCCCCCTCTCTAAAATATCAGTTTGAACCTTCTAAAATGACCCCTAAGGTTGTTTTATAAAAATGGTCCAGTCTGTGGCCAAGTATGCGGTCTGCATATCAATTGTGTGACTGTAGAATGGACCGCATAATCTCCCTCCGGAAATCTTTATGCCGGTTCTGCGACGGATGTGCAGCCTACTAAACGATTATACGGTCGCATAGTTGACCGCAAACAACCTCCAAAATTGGCCCATTTCTCTGCTTCTCTCTACGGTGGATCTGCGGTCCGCAAATCAGTTCTACAGTCGTATAATGGATCACAAAAATGCCATGTTCTGCAACAATATTTCTTCAACTCCCCAATGCTCCACTCAACCCACAAAGTCCGTAACATTAGCCTACCTCGGTACCATGAAACTCCGAATTTTAGGTGAAATTTTACGGGGCCTTACAAGAAATATGTTCAGAATATGGAATTATCCATCAAACTAATGCCCCCTACACACCTCAATCCAATGGAATTGCATAAAGGAAAAATAGAATATTAACGAAAATAATGAATGCCTTATTAATAAGTTCCGGCTTACCATAGAATTTGTGGGGGGAAGCTATCCTTACAGCTAACGGAATACTCAACAGAGTACTCCACAACAAAACGAAATCTATTCCATATGAAAAATAGAAATGAAGAACCCAACTTAAAATATTTCAAAGTGTGGGGGTGTTTAGCAAAGGTACAAGTACATTTACCCAAAAGGGTAAAGATCAGACAAAAAACTGTGGATTGCGTTTTTATTGGATATGCTACAAACAATAAAGCATGTCAGTTTTTGGTTCATAAATCAGATAATCCCGAAATTCATGCTAATACGGTAATTGAACCAGATAATGCTGAATTCCTTGAAAGCATCTATCCATATAAAACTGAATGCAAGTTGCTAAGTGAAAGACCTAAACGACCACGGGAAGAACCAAAGGAAAATACTCCAAGTGAAGAGGATCCAAGGTGTAGCAAACGTTAAAGAATATCTACTTCCTTTGGACCAGATTTTGTAACATTCTTGCTTGAAAGTGAGCCTCAAATTTTCAAAGCAGCTATGTCATCTTCTAATTAAGCTTTTTGGAAAGAGGCAGTCAATAGTGAGATTCAATCAATTTTGGATAACCATATATGGGAATTGGTTGATCTTCCTCCAGGAAATAAGCCATTAGGTTCAAAATGGATCTTTAAATGGAAAATGAATGCTGATGACACTATTGACAAATATAAGGCAAGACTTGTTGTCAAAGGTTAGACAAAAGGAAGGCCTTGATTACTTTGATACTTACTCGCTAGTAACGAGGATAACATCTATTAGAGTGTTAGTGGCACTGACGACCGTGTATGGTCTTGAAATCCATCAAATGGATGTTAAAACAACTTTCTTAAATGGAGAATTAAAGGAAGAGATTTACATGGAACAACCTGAGGCTTTTGTGAATTCGGGTAAAGAAAGAAAGTGTGCAAACTTGTTAAGTCGCTTTATGGACTTAAACAAGCACCGAAACAATGGTATGCCAAATTTGACCAAACAATGTTGGCAAGTGGGTTTTAAATCAATGAGTGAGACAAATGTGTTTACATTAAAAATACTCCAGGTCATTAAGTCATTGTTTGT
Organism: Nicotiana obtusifolia; assembly: GCA_002018475.1. NCBI lineage: Eukaryota > Viridiplantae > Streptophyta > Magnoliopsida > Solanales > Solanaceae > Nicotiana > Nicotiana obtusifolia. The sequence goes on from MCJB01047241.1 coordinate 37,422, forward strand.
TTATATGTTGATGACATGTTGATAATGAGCAAAGATATGGCAGATATAAATGCTACTAAGCGCATGCTGGCTAGCAAATTCGACACGAAAGACTTAGGAGTTGCTGATGTGATCTTAGGAATCAAAATTCACAAGACTCCACAAGTTCAAGTATTTGGATTTCAAGATTGCCAAGACTCCAATTGACGTGAGTTATCCCCTTCAAAAGAATGAAGGTAAAAGTGACTCACAACTGGACTATGCAAGAATATTGGGAAGTTGATGTGTATCATGAATTGTACGCGACCAGATATAACATGTGCTATTAGCAGACTGAGTCAGTTTACAAGTAATCATAATCAAATACATTGGATGGAAATGAAATGAGTTTTGGGTCATCTTAAACATACGTAAGACTATGCTATGCAGTATAACAAATATCCCTCAGTGATTGAGGGATATAATAATGCAAATTAGATCACTGGATCATCTGAAGTTAAATCCACGTGTGGATATATTTTTACAATTGGGGCTGGAGTAGTGTCTTGGAAATCATCCAAACAAACATGCATCGCCCGTTCTACAATGAAATCTTAATTCATAGCTTTAGATAAGGCCAGTGAAGAAGCTGAATGGCTTCGAAATTTCTTGAAAGATATTCCATTTTGGCCTAAACCTTTGGCACCTATATGTATACATTGTGATAGTCAAGCGGCAATAGGCAGGACAGGGAGCGTTATGTATAACGTAAAATTTTGTCACATACGATAGAGACACAATACAATTAGACAACTACTCTGTAGCGGTGTTATGTAAAGTCAAGAGATAACGTGTCGGATCCACTTACAAAAGGCCTATCTAGAGAGGCAGTTGAAAGATCATCGAAGGGAATGGGATTAAGGCTTAGGACAAGTCATCATAGCGGTAACTCTACCTACCAGACTATAGATCCCAGGAGCTAGGTTCAAAGAGATCAAACAAAGTTATGAATGACGGTTCAACATTGTCAAATAACTCAACCCATTCTCGTGATGAAGATAATGTTCAGAATTCAGGGTAAAGCATTAAGGCTTTTTTGACGAGTCAATAAAGCTTAAAGCTTTTTAATGATTTGCTAAGTCTGGAAAGAAATGACTAGACAATGTGTCTATAGGATTACACGTTTAGAAATCTCATATGTGAGTGTGAAGTGTAAGCCGGTTCAAGGGGAATAAAAGTAAAGGCCCATTCTTTAAGCACTCATGAAACCAGACGGTGTTCATGGCTGAAACGAACACAACCATGAGAATCATAGATGGTTAAGGGTTGATTATGTGACTTATGTAGTCTAGGTATACAACAAAGCTCGATGGTTCAAAGAAATCAAATCTACTGATTGGCCGAGTATATCCGATATAAGTTCACTATGGAAAGTTCAAAGGGAAACCTACTTATCCAGATGCAATTAATCCTTTCATGTAAATCACAACTAATCCGTGCATTCCATTGCCTTATAGCCATTCCCCATTCATGTGGGGGATTGTTGAAATTAAAAGATTGGTGAATGGAAAATGGAGGGATGAAAGTGAAGGGAAAGTGAGCTCCCTTTTCCTTTGGAAAGAGCAAGTGTCCCTCATTGGTGGTAGAAAGGAAAGTGAATGTACTTATATTGAGAAAGCATTTCCCTTGGTGTTAAATGGATTGGAAAGAAAGTAAGCCTCGCACCGTCGTCATCGCTTGCTCGGAGTTCGGCTTTGGATTAATCTTTTTGGATAAAATTTCTTTCAATTATTTAATTAATTAACGAAAAGTCAACCCGGAATAACCCAGGACCCGCGACGCTACCACGTCCATTTCTTTCCCAGATTATTTTAAATTAATTTCCCTCGGAATATTTTAAATGGGAATAGTTTCCACCTGTTCCAACAGCTATGGCTGTTTTCGAAAGGTTGCAAACTTTCAGAAACAGTGCTAAAAAATAGCTACAAATATGCCTTGATCCCAGAATCTTTCCTTACGAAATTTTCTGAACTTCTTCTCCTTCTTCTGCACAATTAAATTCAGTGTGGTTTACAGCCTTCAAGTGGTTCGTTGTTTCACCAGTGTTTTTGGTACCGATACTCTGGTGAATTAAATCGTTCTATCCTGGGAGGATAGTATTCCAACGCCTCGGGTACTTAAGGGGAATAGTTTCCTTAAGGACACACTGGGCATTCAGTTGGCTCAATTTTATTCCTAATTTTTTTTTTACTGATTCTGGTTTCTGATAATCTCCAGTTTCTGTATTTCTGTTTTTCTTGTTTCTATTTTATGTTACAGAAATTTACTGTTTCGTAATATTATATTATATATACTAACAAACTTGTCTTACAAAGTTACACAGACATTTAAACTTTCTGAGCATTTTTTACCTTTTTATTCTTGTTTATAGGGAAATCATCACCCTCGAGTGAGGATGAGTTAAAGCTTACTAAAATGACACACGTTATTTTTAATTGGCTACTGAAGTAATTGTATTTAGTACGTATTCTTTTTGTGATATTTTCTCCTAATTTTATTTTATAGTAGAAACAATTATGGGGAAGTACTAGTAGGGTACTTTCCCAACTAATTTTAGCCTATATTCCCCCCCTCCCCCCCCTCCCCCTCCAATTTAGCATATTTTGTATATTATTTGAATTTTTTTTATCTATTAATAGAATATTAAGCAAATATGTTTAGAAATCTATTTAAAAGTTATATTCATGTTTATCATCATATATTTAAATATTGTTGGATAAATTAAAGTAAAAAATTATAACTCCGTTGTTGGAAAGCACTAAACTCATGAATAGGTTAGGTGATTTGTTGAAATTCTTGACAAATTGATAGGTGGTCTTCATTGGCTATGTTATTTTGACGTTGCGGTTAAAATTTGAAGCTAGTCGATCATAATTTGAACTATTTGATGATGTTTTTTCATAGTTAAAATTCATAGGAGAAAAAATTAATAATTTTTGTTTATACTATTATACAACATTATATCAAGTCTAAAATATAGTATAATATTGTATACCTAGTATATAAACACTATTACCAAAAACTAATTGGTTATGTTACTGAAAATGTAAAAATATGACTACATAGGTAATATAGTGTATTGGGCTGTACTTTGTACAAATCTTAATTTTTACAATAAGCATCAGCCGCACTACCCTCTCTTCCCCTCGGGCATTTCTCCGTCATCTTCAGCCGTAAAGAAACCCCATCCACTTGACTAAAATCAAATTGAGACCTTCATCCCCTAGACACTCCGAATTAAATACCAAAAGGAAACCAATAAAACAGCTGAGTGCATTTTATAAATGTTTATCTTTAAACCGAATAACAACTAAATTTGTACGCGGTTTTAAGTATATGTGGATTGATTCAACACAAATAATTAAGAATATTAGATAAACGAGTTAAAGACAAAATGAATAATCAAACCAATTGTAATATTACGGCCTAGCCCGAACCTAGGTTGAACAGCAGTTTTGCCCTCAATCGGACCCTCGGTTCGAACCCAAATCGGATGAAGAACAAATAGATATGTAAGAACTTTTGCAATAGCTAGAAAGCAGAAAATAGATTTGTATTGCATTGGTTTGCATGTTACCATGTGTCTATCAAAAGAAAAAACCTCCCGTTTATGCAGTAGGAGAATTTCATCCCTATTACTAGTCTAAAAAAAGGTAATAATCTTCCTTTCCTGTTAATTACTGATCCGCAACCGACATCGAACAAGATCCGCGCCGTGATACCCGGTCAGGTACGAATATCACAGTCTTTTATGCGTCATGTGTAACCGTTTAGCGTGATTCTCGAGGTTTTAGAATTCGTTCTGCGTCCGGGGAGTGTTGCTTTATCGTGCCCAATGATGAACACGTTGTTCTTCTTTCGTAGTTCTCAATATGAAAGCTTCCCGACCTCGATTTCAGTCTCGTGCATCCGCGCCCTTCTTCCATTTTCTTCATCGGAAAATCAGGGTATGCTTTATCCCCCATTTTACCCGTATACAGATAGTCCATTCGTTTTCTGGAGAGTAGGTTTGCCTAAACAATGGGAAATGATAGATGAACCCCGGTTTCTTCCCTCGTACGCTATACCTGAGATGCTGGTTAAATCGAAACGTCCCATCAGTTGCGTTGTTCTGACTTCGAATACGTGTCAGTCATTGGCTGGCTGTCTTCGAATGCGAAACGTCGTGTATTGATTGCCTTTTCCCCTGTAAAAGCTTCAGCCCTCTTCAGTTCTTCCACTTTCTGATTCTAGACTTCACCTTCAATCATTCTACCGGCTTTTAATCTTTCCAGATCTTCATACATTGTTCATTGAGCCTTCATATCTTGACTTCATCTTCATACTTCTTCTTTGAACCTTCATCCCAGACCTTCATGCCTTCATATCATCTTCAAATCTTCATATTTTTCTTAGACCTATATTTTCCAGATTATAATGGCTAAAACCTCCAAGTCAGTGCCTCAGCAGGCTGCCCCTTAATCTTCCCACCCCGCCGCAGATACCGAGGTGGCCATCCCCAAGGTGGCTCAGGAGCCCCCCATGAAGAGCTTCATGCCTGTGGGATGCTCTATTGGGGATGTCTTCAAGGTCGAAAAAGCCTCTAGTCAACAAGATCGAGGCGAGGAGCATGGAGATACATATGCTCCATTACTGAAGAAACCCTACCCGTGGTCTGAGGGGACTATAAGTGGGAGGGAAAGGACGTGGTCGTCCCCGGTTACCCAATAATGATATTTCTACTCACGTGAAGGAGTATATGAGTTTTTAAATTTAACCCTTCACTGTCGCCCTTGTGGACCCCATAGTTCTTGCTTTTTGCAAGAGGTACGAGGTGTGCCTTAGGAAAATCCACCCATCCTTCTGGAGGATTGTGATCCTCTTGTGCTATTTTGTGAACAACACTGAATCTCCTTGGTTCACCCTCGGCCACCTACTCTGCCTGTACAGTCCCTGAATCTTCCGAGGGGGACTAATCAAGCTCGTTCGCCGAGCAAGCAAGGCTCCTTTCTTGAGCATTCATGTTGACCTAGACCGAAGCTGGCAAGGGAGGTTCGTTTGGGTGAAAACTGCAGATCGAGTCCTGCCTGCTCTGGTGGGTGTAACCATCTACCTCCGATGCCTGGTGACGGAGGAGGACCAAGCAAATATGAACGAGGTGGGCACGTCAAGTCGTTTCAACGAGGCCAAGCAGGCGCTGAACTGGGTAAGGCATTAACCCTTTTGTACTCCTTTATGAATCCCACTTAGGTTTTTCTTTGATGTCTCCTACTAATTTCATCATTTTACAGGCTTCAGTGCTTTGATTTCAAAAAATAATGTATCTCAAGTTTTAGGACTCGGAATTGGATGATTCAAAAATGAGGTGAAAGATGACGATTTGAACTATAGGAAAGACTATTTATTCGTTCAGAACAAGTATATATTAAGGCTGTACCGGTTCAACGAAAGTTCTGATTCTAAGATATATTAAACGAACGAATTTAGATCAAGAAACGTGTTGTTGAATGATCAAGAATTAAAAAGTTTCTAAAGTCACCACTTGGAATTAATTAACATGATTAAGAAACACCACATGCAATTGAAAACAAGATAAAGACTATCACGACCTTGCTTGAACCAAAAACAAGGGATAAAGAAGACAGAATAGAGAAAAATACTCTATTGCAAATTAGGTTCTAAGCTAAAAAACGTGAATCTTTTTTATTCTACAAGGCATGAGAACCCTTTATATAGAACTAGGATCTCTTCTTTGATGACTATAATTCCTATTCTAATAAGGAAATAAAATAACTAAAGATAAAGAAAGTAAAATCCCTATTCTACAAAGAAAAGAAACTAGAATCCTACTAAAAGGAAAATCCTTATTCTAAAATGAATAAAATAAATCCTATTTTAAGAAGGAAAGAATCTTGGCTTCTTGAAATCAATCTTAAGCTTCTTGAAATTAAGTTCATATGTTTGGACTTAAGCTCTAAAACCTGATCTTGGCCGATAATAAAATTTAACAGAGATTCTTCATTTTCTTTCATTCTCCCCTGGCTAAGAAAGACTCGTCCTTGACTCTAAAGGCTCCACAAATGGCACAAGATCGACAACTTCAATGATTTGGTAAACTCATATTCACCGGGCTATTAGTTGCATTTCTAACTTGTCAAAGAGCTTCATCGTATTGTAACAAAGCTTACCATGTGGCCGAACTAAATTCCACTTTTTCAATAGTAACCTTTTACCAATATTTTTTCAATAAATCCTCCTAAATAGATTTTCGAACACTAATCCATAATCATAAGTTATTTTCTTTTGATCTGGAAGAGTCTTGAACCTCTCAATGTTCATTTGGTGCTCCTGGGATATGCACAAAAAAGTCGAGTTAGTACCACAGAAAGCTTTAAAAGAATCAAATTCAAGTACCTTTGGATCAAGCTTGGATATCAAAGTATGTTTTTCTGATAATTCATCAGTAACAACGTTCCCCCTCTCATATTTAATTAGATCATATCCAGAGATGAAATTTGTGTTGAGATCTCCTTTTCCTACATATGCTTGAAAACATTCATCCTTTGGAGGCACTAAAAAAGACTGAACAAAACTTGAACTCAAATCCTCCATTATAAACTCCTTTTTAAGCAACCCTTGCTCTTGTCTTTGCAAAATTTCTTGGACTTTTGGATTAATGCAATATGCTGCCTCGTCTGGAAGGATATAATCGGCAATCAAATCAATATTATATTGAGCATCTCTATTAGTTGGAAAGTGAAGCTCATATATGGGATGCTCCAAAGGATCATTATCAAACTTTGGAGGTAAATCCTTATCTTGTGAATCTACTGCATGCTCCTTCCCCTTGTGCTCTTCCACAGTAATACCAATATTCGAAGAATTTTCTCTATTTATTGGATCAATTTTTTGTAATTTGGTCACAAAAGAATCATCCTTGGGCTTCAAACTTTTAGCAATTTCTTCTGGATTCAATGGTACTACAATAATCTTATGTCCATCCTTTATAAAAGAATAGGTATTAAGGTCTTCACCATATTTAGCACACCTATCATAAACCCAAGGTCTTCCAAGTAATAAGTGACAACCATCCATCTTCACTACATCACACTAAATCTTGTCTTTATAGATCTTACCAATTGAAAAAGATATTAGGCATTGACGAGTTACCTCTAAACTATCATCATCTTCAACTTCGATACTGTATGGATATGGATGATGTTTGGTTGACAAGCCAAGTCTTGTAACCATCTCTTCAGAAATGATATTTATGTGACTCCCATGATCAATGAACGAACTTTTCCATGGGAGGTACATCTAGTGTGAAAAATAGATTCTTGTTGCCACAGTTCTTTATCTTCTTGAACCAAAAATCCTCTTCTTGGTTGAATCTTGGCCATGCTAAATTCATCAACCTGGGACCTATAGATTATAGCTCTAATACCAAATTGTTGTGATTATTCGAGTTAACAAAGAACCAAACGACCAGGATCAAGATCTTGAAACGAAAACATAGTTTATGGGCTGATTTCGAGAAATAGCGTATCTCAAGTTTTAGGACTCAGAATCTGATGATTCAAAAATGAGGTGAAAGATGACGATTTGAACTATAAGAAATACTATTTATTCATTCAGAACAAGTAAATATGAAGGATGTACCGGTTCGACGAAAGTTCTGATTCTAGGATATATTAGACGAATGAATTTAGATCAAGAAACGTGTTGTTGATTGATCAAGAACTAAAAAGTTCCTAATGTCACCACTTGAAATCAATTAATGTGATAAAGAAACACCACAACAATTGAAAATAAGATAAAAAACTATCACCACCTTGCTTGGAACCAAAAACAAGGATAAAGAAGACAAAATAGAGAAAAACACTCTATTGAAAGCTAAAAAACGTGACTATTTTTTATTCTACAAGGAAAAGAAACTAGAATCCTACTAAAAAAAATCCTTATTCTAAAATGAATAAAATAAATCCTATTTTAAGAAGGAAAGAATCTTGGCTTCTTGAAATCAATCTTGAGCTTCTTGGACTTCTTGCGCTTCTTGCAAACAAGTCCATATGCTTGGACTTGAGCTCTAAAACATGATCTTTGCTAAAATTAATAAAGTTTAACATAGATTCTTCATTTTCATCACAGAAGGAATGGTATGTTGTTGCTTGCTCAGAGGTTGAGGGCAGAAGAAGCTCAGGAGCCGAACTCCTTGGACCAGTGACAGTAATAGGGGCTGGAAAGCACAATCAACATTCTCAACTAGGCCCATTTCACCCCAGAGCGCTTGAACTTCCTCTGCTGCTGGGTTTTGAAGCTCCCCGACTGAGCACCCGGTTGAATCGATGAAGATCCTTTTCTCCTTTGAAGGGAAATCTCTTCATCATTGGCTTCTCCTTCGTCATCGAGGATCACTATGGCCAGCTCAGTTGATGTTTTCTTTATGCTCTTCTCTTGAGTCCCAGCCAAAGAGAAACGTCTCCTTTTCGGTTTCTTATCTTTGGGTGGGGACTCCAAAAGGAGGCACACTCACCGGAGGCTCGAGCAGATCCACATGCCTTACTTTGGCCGAGGATATTCTACAACACCCTCTCGACCTCCACGGGGTCGTCAAGAACGCTAACATCAGAGCGCAGGATAGAACCTCTAGGGAGCCTTGTATAAAGCAAAAATGGAATTAGCAATTTATTCATGAGGCTTCTTGTGTTCGAATAGGGGATGGAAGAAAGAAGAATTTTGGCTTACCATGGTTCTTGTCCTTCCACCCCTATTTGGGTGCTATTTCATTTCACCGACAGGATTCCAAAGTTGTTATATCCAGAATTTTTTGAATCCATCGATCCAGACCGTGAACCGGTGGTGGTCCGATAGGTAGCTAAACTGAATAAATCAAAAAAAAAATCAACAAAACAAGAAATCATCATTTCACAAAGAAAGAAAATGAATAACCGAAGACTTACGTAAAAGATTCCACGACTCGGGGAAAAATGAAGTTGTGGCGGGGATGATGTCCTTGGTAGCAGTAATAACGAGCCGCTCCATCCATCCGCGGTTGTTGTCAATGTCTACATTGGTGAGAAGTGCGTGATGGCCACGCTTGCTGAAGTTTAATACTCACCCACAGAACATCTTGGGGTCTCGTGCACAACTGACGAAGGTAGGCCACTGTGCGCCATATCGATGGCCTACTTATGCCAAGAAGACTTGGTAGCGGTGGTAAAATTTTAGAATTATTGATTCAAGTCCTTCGCTCGACCCTAAGGAGAAGGTACCCAAAGTAAAGGAAGCAGTTGTAGTCCTGCTTCACAACAGGGATATTGGAAGGGCGAATAGAGGAGGGATACCTGCGAACTGGCCAAATTTTGTTGCTTTGAGAAATTTGTAGATATAGTTTGTTCTTGGAGATCAAATGCAGTGGTGAGATGGAGTGCGTCCTTTAAAGTGTCAGAGACCGTTCATGAACTTTCCCGCCAAGAAAAGAATTCTTATCTACTTCACGGTAACACTAAGTTGCGTCACTGAAAAGTAGGGGGACTATCTATATGGGATAAGATTGGTTGATAACAAGTGATTGAATGATAAAATGACACGTGGAATCAAAGACATGCAGAAGATGAGTCAGACCGGGTGCGAAATATGTAACCGGTGCAGGGTGGATACCTAAGGAAGCATAGCTGATAATAGAGATTTAGAGGTTGACATTGGATAGAATTTAATGAGCAATCGGTACAAAGAATATCTGCATTCAAAGACAACCGTTATACACCCATCAATGACGCTTTTATTCTCATTCAAGAGAAGCTTGATTTGGGGATCTTGTCTCCCTCAAGAGAGCTATAAATAGGAGGATTTACAACCATTGTAGGACATAAAACATTCTGTACACTAAGCTGTACTTTACTATTTTACGCTCAATCTAATAGCTTTATCATCGCTTTATCAGTGCTTTCACTTCTCCTCTCGGAAAGACAGACTTCGGAGTCAGGCTCGTTATTTCCTTTAATTTCAACCGGTAATTTCTTTTTGTTCTCATTTTTCTTCTTTATAAATCACGCTATAAATCCAACTATTCGGATAAATAAAAATATTTTAAAATTAATTAATCGCGTGAAGCGCAAACAATTTTACTAGTAATTGATAAGGCTGGTACCCGTCACGGGCCTGGGCCTTAGGCGGGCCTGGGCCTGGAGGTCCCGGGCCTGGCGGTCCTGGGTTTTGGGACCGGCCCGTTACGGGCCTAAGCCCACACGGTTCCGGGCTAAATGGGCCCGGCCCGAGGGCCCAAACGGGCCTAACGGTTCCGGAATTTTTTTTTTAATCAACGAAAATTTCTTGTAAATTATATATGCATATAGTAATATAGATTGCAATTAGACATATATAAATATATTGCCTATATAAGTCTTGTATATATTGTATATATATGTTGTATATATTGTATATATATACATATAAACTATATATATGTATTAGACATATCTATATATATATATATATTGCTTTATATAAGTGTTGTATATAATATATATATATATATACATATATATATAGATATAAACTATTAACCATTGTATATATATTCATATATATATACTTATGGTATTTGACAAGTTATAGTATTCAACATAGATATTCTTATCAAACATGGATATCGGAGAATCTAGTATTAAAAATACTAGACTTGAAGAGGTAGATGTACCCCTGAATCTTGATTTATTAAATAAATGGACTATTCCTCAAGTCCCAATTAATAAGATTTATGATTATGGATTTTTTGATAAATTCTCTTCTAAACAGTTGATAAAAACAACTGAACAATCTCTTGCTTTAAATTCTTCTGAGCAAACTGTGCGTTTATTAAATGAACGTGCTATTATGCTTTATAGAAAAAAGTATTGTTTTATGCATATTGGCATGGTGCAAATTGCTTTTAAGCCATTAACTCTTAAAGGGTTACCTGAATCATTTATGGCTGCATTAAGAGATGCGAGAAATCTGAATTTTAGAGCATCTCTAATGGGTTCAATTGAATCTACGGTGGCTTATCGTCCTGTATATTTCAATACTCAACCCAATTTGCAATTATCTTTATCTGACATCAATATTTTAGATGCATTAACTTTAAATGTTAAGACTCATGTTTATAATTATGCTCCTGGATCTGAACTTATATGTTTATCTTATAGAATTTATTATAAGTTCTTGTCTACTTTAACTCCTCGATGTAAATTGACTGATACGTCAAACGAGACTATGATCTTTGAAACCAATTTTGCTAAATCTAAAGTCACCACTAGGAGACTTATTGGATGGAATGAAATTAATTTTTCCTCCACATGGATTCTAGACTCCGTTATATCTCAGAGTCAACAATCTAATGATATCACTAATTATGATTATTCTCATGTTAGTCAAACTCCTGAAGGTAGAATTTGTATTCAGTTTGAGGATAATAAGTCCTTAATACCTTATAGACATTCATTTACTGATAGTAGAAGGTTATCATTACCTTCATCTCATTCTTATATTGCTCCGGTAGATCCTATTTATGGTCCAACTAGATTAAATCGAGCTGCATCACTTCATACGATCCCCACTACAGAAGGTAGTAAACGAGTTGATCGTATTAAGGTAGATTCTAAGAATATAGTCAGAGATGATAATGATAAGTTTTCTGATAAGGATATTCCTACTGCATCCGATATGGATTTTAATCTAGATGATACTTAATGATGATTAAGTTCCAAATAGATTTTAGCCCGGGATCACCGGCAAGAAAACATATTCTTTTTGAATTTTGTAATGATAAGTGAAAAAGTTTTAAAAA